>WAAG01003463.1:15296-31954 GCA_013390105.1 Tichodroma muraria
GACTGCTATGGGAAGATAAATCTGATTTTTCAAAAGTGGATGACAAGCAGTTGATATATATCAAAGAGATGTAGAGGAAAGGCAAAAAAGATATCCCAAGAAATAGGGATAAGGTGGGTGTTCTTTGAAAGGGCGATTACAGTGATAGGATATCAAGCAGGGATGGTGGCAAGGAAGCAGAAGTGGTTGAGATTTCAAGGAGGATATGTGCTACAGCATCCAAGGAGATTACCACTCTTTTTGTAACTTGAACTGGTGTGAAGGACCAATAGCAGAGAGCAAAAAATCAGATAAAAGAAGCCTCTGTGTTGTCAACTTTGGTATAACGTCAACCTTTGATAAGTTGTGTATTTCAAGTACTAAGAAGTTCTCAAAATTCCTCTATTTTTTTTCCTGCAGTTGAGTATTAAGAAAACTAAATGCAGCATAAAATGTTAGGAGAAGAATCATAGACTCAGAGAATCCCAGGATGGTTTGGGTTGGAAGAGACCTTAAAGCTCATCCAGTTCTATTCCAAGTCATGGGTAGGGACACCTTCCACTATCCCATGTTTCTCCAAGCCCTGTTCAACCCAGCCTTGGATACTTCCAAAAAGGCACGGAAACCAAGTCCTTGGAAAAGGCTGCAACACAGGACTCAGGTGTGAAATGGACACAAAAAAAAGGAGCAAACAGAGCACTAAAGGTGAAACATAGCTGGGGTGACAGAGAATCTTACTGGAACACCATCGTTTTACAACAGAGAAATTAATGCCATCAAAAAACTAGGATATCAAGAGTTTCCCTTCCTAGAGCCTTATATTTTAAGGATGCTGACTGGCTTTAAAACATGCAAGTTCACCAGCAAACATACACCTCTGTGGGCAGAGAACAATCCGGGTGTCTGCAAGTCTGCTAAGAAACAAGTTCTTTGTAAGAGGTGGCTACGAAATGCTTTTGTTGGGGGGTGAAGTACCAATACAGTGGGATAGTCTATTCTTGCTTTGTCTCTTAAAATGGGAGGAAAACTAATCCTGCAAGTCTGCACACTGTTTGCTGTTTGCAGACACAAAGTGCTGCACTCTCCCCAGAAAGCTGCTGATGCAGCACAGCCCAGAGCCAGGCACGGCACGGCTCCTACAGCACAGAAACAAACACTCCTTCCACTGCTACTTTCAGGGAAATTTAACAGCATTCTTGGGCAGCTCTTCAAAATATTCATTTTTACAGTCACCTCTCTTCCTCTGCTTTCAAAGAAATTTTACCTCTCGGCTCATGTACCTTCAACACAGTTTGGGATGTACCTCTGAGAGGCATTATAACTAAAAGAACAGGCTCAGCTTCTATTCTATAAACAAGTAAACAAGAGGGAATAACAAAAAATAAAATAACATCTCAACATAAGAAGCAGCAGCAGCATTTTGGTTATCAAGCATGAAAAGGTGCTCAGCTCATACAATGGACAAACACCCAGTGAGGCAGCCCAGCTGTCGTCACACTGATTAGAGATGTTGTGAGTAAGAAATATAATCTGCAATGCTTTTTTAAGCCTCTACACTCCTTAGGTAAAAGTTAATTTTAAAAGGTTGGTGTCAATGCCAAAAAAAACTCCAGGCATTGCTCAAAAAGGGCTCTTTAATACTTAACTATCGTTATTTAAGATACAGATTGCACAGCCTGGTTTTGCCATGAAATCTCACTTTTATATTTCATGGAAATCAAACAATACCCTTCCCCCACTGTTGTAGGGCCCAATGCTGGTCACCTGAACCTCTCACAATTGCCAAAATACTGAATTATTTCAATATTTCTCAAGAATGAGATTTTCTCCCTGAGTGACTCAGAAGAGTCTCACACATCTCTGTCCTCAGAACCAAGCAGAAGCCACAGCTTTGAATTGATGTACCCTGGGAGGAAAGAGAATCTGCTTCTCACTCTTCTGACCATCTCACATCACCATTCCAAACTGCTGATGGTGGGGGTTGCCTGGCAGTCATAAACACTTCACATTGCCACCCAAATTAACACTTCTACAAGTATTCTAAATGTTATCTTACTTTTATTTTCATTTAAAGAAAAAAAGTGTCTGCAGAAAACCTCAGTACATACTTTTAAATATCAGTCAAAAATACAAAAAAAGAAGCCTAGTTTAACTTTTTAAAATATTGTGAAATTACTCCACAATATCTGGATGATAACACAGAACATGTTTCAGAAACTCTTGATTTAAATAAAACCTTTTCATAGTAATGGCAAAGGGTTAGTAAGTTTTACCAGTGTCCATCCAAGTGACCTCTAGAAAATCCAACAGAACTACAGCATAGGTGCACTGAGACATTCAGGTTTCTTTCAGAATGAGGACTGAATCCACACTCTGGATAATATTGGGGATCCAGGAAGTATAATCCAAGACTGAATAGAAAATGGCACAGCATGATACAATTTTAATTGCATTTCCCACAACATTTTTTGCTCTAACATTAATGTTAATCAGTTAAAAGCCAGTTAAAAGTCCACATGAAAGCTCGGTGAGACACACAATCCTTCCTCATTTCAGCCCTTAAACTATAGCTCAGTGTTAGTAAAAATGTCATTACAACAGTACCTGTACTGAAGAGAAGGTAAAACATTTTCTACTTATAATCATACATAGCATGATTAGGGCAATTCTGGATTGCAAGTGATACACAAACCCCACAATAAATAATGCACACAATTTTGAGATTAGCACTGCTCTCAGCATTTAACTTCAGCACTGCTGCAAGACTTTGATCTAACATCAATATAACTGACTGCAACCCTTTTGCTTAATTGCCATCCATAGAAGAATCTAATTAGACCAAGAAATATTAAAATAGTTTTAATGCTTAACATAAAGCTTCATAAAAACAATCACTGCTGGTTCAAGGATACAATCAATACCCCTAGTTTGAAAAATATTGTGGTTGCAATTATAACTAGACTGGCATTCAATCCATCCTCTCCCCTTTTTCATAAAAATCAGTATCTTGAAGAATGTTCCTATGGCACTACATGCACTGTAATTTTTCACTCTTTCTCTAAATCTCAGAAAATGTGCTGTAGATGGCCCCAGGAGCAAACACAGCAAAGATGAAGTAAAACTCGAAAGGGAGCTGTCTGGTTTAATCTATGAATGTTCACAGCAAGGGCTTCGTGTAACAAATTTGTAATCAGGATTTCCACAAATGATGGTGGCAAGGTTTCATTGGAACTGGTGTTCTTGTCATCTGCAGAGCCTGTCACAGCAACCTGCGAGCATTTGCTGTTGCTGTGATTTGAGAATCCCCAAGCACTCCACTTCTCCCCAGTGCCCAAACACACACCAGATCCTCCTGCTCAGAAACCACCCCAGCTTAATAGCCATGCATTTGTTATGCTCTGCAGGGAGAAGCGCAAGAGCTGCTGAAACAAGCTGCTGGAGTCACAAAATGCTAACCAAAGCCTCACCAAATGAAAGCTGTCCAGGATACAAGTTAGTGTGTCAATTAGGAGCACTCCTTGCACAGTGATGGGTAGGCAAGGGAGCAGGGGAACACCTGGGAAGGAGCACGGGCTGTCAGAGCTTCTAACAGGGATGACTTCACTCCAGGTAAACAAATAACACAGACACACTGGGTCTTGTTTCTTAAGCACATTTGTGGAATAAAAATACCTCAGAAGTAGAAAAACAAAAGCTATCCTCCAGCTACCCTGTTTCTCGAGCCTTTAATTTAATTTGTATCCCATTACTCCAAGGCAATTAGCTTTACAAGGAATGGGGTGAAATTCTCATAGAAATTTCAGTCAGCCCAGGATGCTTCAGCAGATCTGCTGCCGGGTACTGACTAACAACAACAACAAAACAAAACAAAAAACCCCAAAAAAAAACAACAACAAAAAAAAAACCCAAAAAAAAAAAGGGGACCTGGAGTTATCCAGTGTCCCCTGACAGAATCACATCCCGATGCTGATTCTGGTCCACAGCACTAGAGAAGAGATGCACACAGCTTCACCTCTCCTTGCAATTGCCGGACCCCAAACAACACTCAGCTAAAAGCCATTCCCTATTACATGACAAAGTAAGTCAGACAAGGATAATAAAGTTAAACTGGTACAAAGAAGAGAACCACCAGTTCCTTGACGTCCTCCTTGCATCAGCCAAACCCTGCAGGCAGTTTCCAGCCTAGTTTTCAGTGATGTTTTCTCACCTTTTATTCTTTGCATTCTCGAGTTTTCCTGGTGTGCAGGCTGTGTATGAAGATGTTCAGAAGCATCATCTCCCAAAGCACACTCACCAGGGGGGGATGATTGCACGTTTTCATCCAGAGCATCACCTCCCTGCCCAAGGCAGCTCTCCTCACTGTTGTGTTTGTGAAAGACTTCAAAGCTTGAACTAATGATAATTAGCACCCGGAGATTATCATCTTCATAATGGGAGGGATTCTCAGTAACAGCGGGGAGCCAAGACGACCAAGGCACCACAACCCTCCTGGGACGTGCTGTGCCAGACCTGCCTGGCCCAGCTGGTACCAACACCAAGGCCAGGAAGAGGAGCACAACTTCCCCATTTCCCTAGCAAAGAGCTACAGCAGAGAATCATCACATTGTGGGGATCAGTGGGTCCCAGGGAAGAAGCAGAAGAGAAAAGGAATTATGCTGGAATATGAGGTTTGACAGAGATTTGAGCTGAAACCTGCACAAGTGAATTCTCTGCTTCCAGTCAGGCCACACCAGCTGGGTCAACACAGAAAATACAGTGGCCTCTTGCCCAAAAGGTTTAATATTAACATGACTGCCATACAATATATTATAATTTCATTATTATGGTATATTAAAATATGCCATTTATCTGCAGAATTTGGGGCTTGGACAGTAATCATTACCTTCTCAGCATTTCACAAAAAACAATTAAAAAAAGGCTTGAAAATCAGTATGTGAACATTTCAACAGCACACACAAAATGTTTTTCCCCAATAATTTCTTCCTACTTTGCAATTTCAACTTTGGGTGATGTGTGGAGGGAGAAAGGGGAGGGTGGAAAGCAGACATGGGTTTTATATCAACAATTCCCATTAGCACTGATGGGAATTGCACCTGTAAAGACTCAGGTCACTGATGCTTTTCTTTACTCGTTAGGTAATTTCCACCATTGTATTCTTCTAGTTTCTGCTCTCTGCCCTATAATTTCCAATGCAGTGTTTAGATCCTTCCAAAAAGCTTCATTGTGTGCTGGCTGCCACTTGCAAGTAAATAGCACTGTGATGAACTTAGGAATATCTATTTCTCCCATAATTGGTTGGTACCAGTCAGCGCAGTCCAGCAACAGAAAAAACGAGGAAAAAACACTGCAAAAAATTAGCTGATTCAAATACTTCCTGAAACTACAGATATTCCACTATGGCTTTTCATTACCAGCAAAATACTAAGGAAAAGTATGATTCTGTGTCATCGAAAACAGCTGTGCCAAGCTTGAAAACTAAGAAACAAAGACCTGTATGTACTTTACTGCATTCTGGGAGGGGAAATAAAGCAAGATCTGTCTCTTTTGCTCTCTCTGTAGCATCAGGGAAAGTTGCTCAGAGACCTCATGGACAGCACCAGATATGGTGTTCACAGTTCAACTGAATGTCCATAATACAATATTTTTCCTGCAATGAAATCTGAACACCATTAATTTTGCTCTTGATATATGTATTCATTTTAGAGAGATTTTTAGAGATTTATTTTTTTCTATAAGAAAGCCTAGTGCAGTGTGTCATATACCAGGGATTAGAGGAAAACGGACTGTTCTAAAATTATGAAGGTTGTTCATTAAGAGAACACAAAAAAAATTCGAGGTAATACATGATATGTGCAAATTGCACTGATATTCCAAGATCAGCACACCTGGGCTTTAAGTCTACCACCCAAATCAATCACTGTTGATAATCACCTTTCAACAGAGCAATGCAGATCAATTTTGATTTGTTAAGTGCTTCTGCCTTACTTTATTACACCACTGTCTCCTAAAGAAGACAGATACTGAGGTATTTTAATAGAAATTATTTGACACAGCTCTTATAAATTCCATAAAATAATTATCCTTGTGTTGCATATAGGAGTCAATTTTGTTAAGTGAGAAGAGCATGGGACTGGGAATTACAAAATGTGATTTCTAACCTTGTTCCTGCCCCTGATTCTAACTAAGTGATTTTAGGCTAATCACTTTTATCTTTCTGTGCATCAGTTTTCTCATTTTGATATTGGAATTAATAACCTGCATCTTGGTAAAGACTTTTGAGGAATACTGATGAAAAGCATTAGATATGAATCAGGCCTTATTATTAATAATAGGAAATTGCTTTGGGATCCTTGGATGATAAGTGCTATTTAAATTCAAAGAAAATATTGGGACTTTAATTGCTTCATCTTTCAGATCTACCCCAGTTTTACTTACTCACACACTGACAGGTAAATTGAACTCAAATTATATCAGAGTGGATACAGAAAGATATAAATGTATGAGCCCCTTGCATTATTGCTGTTGCAGCTTCCAAGGCTTTGGAACACCTTGTGCTGCTCAAGATCCCACATGGCAAACATCCAAATCTCCCGCTGCTGGTGGGATATTGGATATTATTGGAAATGCTGAAATTCCCAAATTCTTTCAACAGTCCCAACTTCAAACCTTTCATTTATGTGACGGTTTATCAAAGTCATTACAATTGTGATGAAACCGCTGTTGTTTTGAAATGATATAGGGAACAAAATGTCATTATCAAGTGGTTTCACTGAGGGAAGATCAGAGCCACAGTCTATTAAAGTATTACCATTGATTTATTCACTAATGTGCCCTATATTTTCATCTGCAAAAGCCTTTGTAAAACTCAGTGTCTATTAGTGCAATTATCCCACATAACTGCTCTGCAGGGCACAGCTCATTATGGTTTTGTTTTTTTTTTTTTTGCTTTTAGTGCTGAATGCTGCCAGCAGCATCCGGGTACAGGAGAGGCTTCGGCGGGTGGTGGCAGTGGGAAAACAACTCCAGCACCAACAGGGGCCTCGCCCACTGTCTCCATAACAAACTGCAGGGAAAACAACTGTAAACTGATATTATCATCCCAGCAGCTCCCTGCGACAGAGAGACAGGCAACAGGCACGAGATGATACGTAAGGAATTCTATTTAGGCACAAAGAGCTTTAATTTATTCCTTGACTGCCAGGGTAGCCAAACAGTGGAGAAGGCTCTGGACTCTCCACGCTCAGAGATGCTCAAACCCCACCTGAACAGAGCCCTCTGCAGCCTGCTGGAAGTGACCTGCTTTCCACAGGGTGGACTCCACAGGAGCATTCCAGCCTCATCCACCCTGTGATTCTATGACTAATAATTCCTCTCAGATCGCCAGGTTGTTGATCTGCGACCTATATTCACTACTGGAAATTAAAGCCAGCAGCTGCAAACACTTAAAATCTGGACTGGGTAGAAGAATATGTCCCCTAATAAAACACTGCAGAGAAAACTTTGTTTTTCCTGTTTACTCATCTTCCACCTGAGGGAAGTAAAGCATAAACATGGCTCTTTTTAGCCATCCTAATTCTGGCAAGACAGTAATGACTGACTTAATTACTAATCAGTTTGCATCAGAAATTAGCAGGCCAAAAGCAGTGCTGCATTAGTCACGCAGTTTAATACCCAGTATTTTTGGTATTTCAGAAATATCTCTTTTCCTCAGAATTATCCAGCCATAGCCCATTACTTTACCACAGTGTTCCCTTGCAGGAACATTATTTCTTCATTAGGAACCAAATTCCAGCCTGGGAATGGGAGGAGGAAGCCTCCCTGGTTGCCTGAGTTTCTATTAATGACTGCAGAAAACCCAGGCAGCTTCTTCACACCTCTGAGGAGTAAGGAGAACTCCAAGGGAAAACAGGAACATGCTTTGTTTTATTTAATAACAAACCAAATCAATTTGATGAGCAGCGATGGCCTTGGCCCCCAGCGCTTCTGAGGAATTAACAAGCGACCTGTATTTATGGCCTAAAGCAACACTCCTCCAGCAGGGAGGGATCCAAAGCAGGAGCTGAACACTTTCAGTCATATTTGCTTCTCAATGGGGAAGAAAGCGAAAATCGCTAAGCAGAGGAATTAAGGTAAAAAGCTCTTTTTATTTTCCCCCCCCATGAAACATTAATTACGCTCCTTTTTGTCGTTACCAGAATTGTGACACCAGGCTAAGCAGCCGTCATTTCTGTTCAGTACAACTTCCACATTGCAATGGAAATCATACTGGAGTTCAGGACTTGTGCATTTTGTACTTTTTTTTTTTTTTATAGTTTAAGGTGCTTCTACAACAAAATCTGCAAATCAAAGCCAACAGACTCTTTGGGGCTTGAACTCCATGTCCTGTACAAGATCTTAAGTACTGCTAACATCCATTTAATTTTCCAAAACAAATTTAAATGAACATGAACTTGTGGAGAAAAGAATAATGACTGCCAGTACCGAGTCTCCATATGGAAGGATAGGGACAAGGAGAAGTGCATTATTTAAAAATACAAGAGGGCTGTGTTCCAGCCATAGTCAGGCACCATAAATATTTCAGCTACTTTTATAATTGGGTTCATTTAAAATACTATCTACTCCCAAAAACATTGCATTCAAAATGCATTGTGCAGAATAACTATCATTTGTTTTGGTCACATCAAAATATCACTCAAAAAAAACATTAGGGATTTTTTTTTTTTTTTTGGCTGTGATGCTGTAAAATAACATCTCCCCGAGACCAAAAAAAAAATGATGTTGTAGAACATATAATTCATCTTGCCTCTGGATAAAATGACTGCTGTGAAACAATCCAAAAACTTTCAGCAGGGAGATAAAACAATGTATACTTTTGCCAGAAAACCCAAGTTGCCTGACAGCACCTCATCTTAGCCCAATGGTTAAATCTCAAACAGACTCCCAGATAATGATTTTTGTTCATCCCCCTAAGACAGGGGTAATTATGCAGTATTTTTAATATCAATGACAAAAATACTGCATAATATTTACAAAATCATGGCCATATCAATGCCATGAAAGATATAATTCCTGTACAACAGCACTAAACTTTACAGAACTGCGCAATAAAGCCTTTGCCACTGAATACTTTGAGTTTCTAAGTGAAAATGTTAAGAAGGATTTTATTCTGTTCTTCTTTAGTGTGTGTCTGCATTTAAGTTGCATTTAATATTCTTCTGTAAGAAATCAGCAATGAGGGAGACTAGCATTTTGGATCTGCATGAAATGGAGTATCCAATAGCGTTTTCTTTTTGTTTGTTATTTTTGAACACCCCATGACTTGAAATAAACAGGAGGCTTCGTGGTTTGGGTGTTATGGATTGCAACATACGGAGTCAAAAAATTAGCAATTCCTTACAGAGGCTTCCAGAAGAAAGGGTTTGGTCTGCACAAGGCAGAAGTGTTAATATGCTCTGCACATTCCATCCCCCTCAGATGTTATCAACCATGAATGTGAGAAGCAAGAACACAGAATAATCTCCCAGGATTAACCCAAACCTCAGCTATGGGGACAAACGTGAAAATTCCCTCACACTTTTTTTCTCCCAACGCGAACACGGCTGATCCCTTTCCTCACGAGATGGGCCCACCATTAACATCAGCCTCTGTGTGTGTGTCAGCTGTGCCTTTCTAGCACTTTTAGCCTTCTGTCTTGGGGACAGGAGTATCTTCCACCATCTCTAATCTGGGAAGCTTGGCAGAGTTCAGTTAAACGTGATGGTGAGCAGCACTGTCTCCAGCAGCAGCTTTGTGAGGGGCTCTGAACGCCAGCCTTCAGGAAACGGCTAAAAAACTCCTTCACCCCTGCTCAGAAACAGAAAACTTCTGATGCTCGAGGGGCTTTTTCTAGAACTAAAACTGTGGCAGGTTGAAGTCACACCAGAAAAACATATTCCAGGCTCCAGTGTGCCTTTGTCTGGCAAGGCCAGACCTAATGAGGACAGGCATATGTTCTCTCCATGAACTGTTCCAATCCTCCTGCCCTCCTGCTCACCTGCTGATCCCAGGAACTGCCTCTGGTGCTGTGGCCAAGCCCTGGCTGGTTGGGGACATCCCCCGCCCCCCAGCACCTCTCCAAACAGCCTTTGTCAGTCCTGCTGCCCCAGCCAGCTGTTAGGCAATGATCAAAATCGGCCGATTATTGCTGCAGCCAAGAAATATTCTTCCACCAGGAATAAGAAATCACCTCCATATTGCCAGTCCCAAAGTAGGCAAGGAAAATTACGTTCATTAAAAAAGTCTTTCCATAATGACATCCTTTCTATCAAAAGGCTCAGGGATGACTGACCTTGGCGTCCAGGATTAAGGCAGCATTATTTTTCTTGATTACCAGCAGCAGAATAGTAGGGAAATTATAAAGCCATTGAGAGGATTAATACAGCCCTGATCTCTCTCTCCTGGCTCTTTATCTCAAGCGATTAAAGTTCTCCAGGAAAAAAACCCTAAAATAAAATAGCCATGGAGCATACGCCTGCTGCCATGGAGAGAGACAGCATCAGCTCCCGTGACAGCCAGGGCAGGGGTTAATTATGCATTCTGTATATGGTTTTAATCACTTTAATCAGATCACTGCTCTGCTCCATCTCGGGCTGTAACTTCCTAAAAGCAAGAGGAGCCCTTTGGGCCTGGCAGTGTTTGTTTTAAGTCAGGGGAGGGGAGGAAGAGGATAGAACATGCTGCATTAAGCACAAACAAAGCTGGTGCAAAACCTATCGGCCAGACACACAGACTGAGCCTGGCCATTGGTGTGCAAAGGGCCAGAATGGCACTGAGAGGTCACACGGGGGACACGAGGTCCCTTCCTGCTTTAGAGACACCCAGAGAGCTGCCCCAGACCCTGGAACAAAGCAGGTCCCCAACACATGCCCTGCACGCTCCTCCCCACCTTTGTCTCTGCTTCCAGAGCCTGATACTCCAGCAAAGGCAAAGAAAAACAAGGGGAATAATTGCACAGCAACAGGAAAAGCCAGATCAAGAGAGATGGAACTGACTGGTTGGGAATCACAGGAGTCGGAGCTCTCGTCCCCAGCGTGGGAACAAAGGATTGCTCCTTTCAGAACTTCAGCCAGGGTTATCATCAGCTCTGTTCAGGGTTTTGTATTTGCATCTTACACAGACAGATCTCTCATTTATGGGCATTCGATTTGAAAAGAGAGCAGAATAAGCCTTTTTTTTTTACATTTAATTAAGGAATATTGGCCCTCAGGAGGAAGGGAGGAAGTGCCATCCGTGGAATGGAGTAGGAGAGAGAAATCTGTCTTTGTTCCCTTTGGAGCATACAGAGACATTGTTATATTCTATTTAAAATATTTTCAAACTGAGTGGCGTGAGGAGAGCGTTCAGGCTTCTCCCCAGCAGACAACATTTATTGCAACATAAAAAATGTCAAACATGGATGGGTTCTAACTTTGAACAAAGCAATCCCTGAGCCATACTGATCCTCATTACAAGGCTCCCTCACATTGCCAGACACCACTTTAGTGCAAGGCCACACTTCCCCTGCCAGATACAGCTTCCAGGTTACTTCACTTTTATATCAGGAGGCAGAAACCCAAGAACATCATTCAGTCACAAATAAACTCCTTTTTACTAAAACATACAAAATATTTGACAATTCTTGTGGGCTCTTCTGCAGTATTTTACTGAACGAAAAGAATCTTTAAAACAAATCTATTTCCTTTCATAGCAGCCCGTAAATGCTTCTCTATATAATGCTTTGGATATACCTCGCTATACAGAAGGGACTCTAAAAGTGTTTGAAGATAATTTATTAATTTTACTTTTAAATTCAGCCATCTGGAGCTATAAACACATTTAGTGAATTACATAATAAGACCAATATCTAACAAAATCCTCCCATGCCTGTCTGGAGAACTCCATCATCCAAAAACCCAACTGATCCTTAATCCTAAAGCTGTCATTCTGTTGGTCCCAATTTTTGTCCCAGGTGCATGAAGAAACCCATGCTGAATTGCTTTTATTTCTGCTTTTAATTCATAACCAACCTATATATTTTATCTTGAAAGATATCTGCTATAGTCCAATAAAGAACAAAATAAATAAAAATTAGGTTTTGGAGGTGAGGAAACAGGAAGGAGACCTGCCAGAGACACTTCCCTATGCCCCTCAGAAACACCTCTGGCCTCAACATTTTCCCATGCTCAGGCAGAGAGTGAGGTTTCTTTAATAATTATGGAGTACCCAGGTACCCAAGGTGGTACAAGACAGACAATGTCTGCACACTGTTGGACCAAGTATGAAAATTAATGCCAAGAATAGGAGACAGAATTTTATCAACAGCTGTTTTTCTACAGAAGTTCTCACAGTTATAAGGAAGGAAGTTTGATCCATCTTAGAAGAGAGTTTGTCACCTGCTCATTTTTGAAGCCAAAAATCTGAACCAACTGAAAGTGAAAGATTTAAAATTTAGTTTTTAACATTAGTTGATTAAAGAAAGGATTTGACTTTCCAAGGAAGTTGTATGATGAGAGCATTGGTCCCTAGTTCATCCCCAGAGTCTTGGGGAGCTGACAGAAAAGTATCAGGATAATTCCAGGGTTCTCTCAAAGCCCGAGTTAATAAAGACAGGGTCACTTCCAAATGTCACCATCTCTTTATGCAACAAGCACCACTGGAGTTCTGAGATAAAAACACCCAGCTCAAAGGTTTTGCAAGTTGATATTATCACTACCAGAAAAATCACTTTGGAGCTTAGCAAGTAATGAAACACCTTTCAAAAGCAACTTAAGAAGAAGGGAGGCAATAGCAGGGAAAACAACCTTGTTCTTGGGCAAGAGGCTGCTTTCAATAAATAAAACAAACGGCAGAACAAACCCTATTGCACAGAGAATGACCTTTCAGCGAGCCTAACCTTAGTTCAGTGTAAAGGAAATTAAAGTCCCTGGTACTGATGCAGGCATAGTCAAGAGCATCTTGTGCTGGCAGCAAAAATTCCTGTTGCTGCTTTACTTCTGACCTTTTGCATCCAGTAGGAGAAGAAAGGAGAGAGAAGGGAGCCCATCTGGATTTCCTGTAGACAAGATGTCTGTTCACATACATCATGACCCAGCTGGTAAATAAAGAAACCTTGGCAAGTGGTGGTAAGCAGAAAGTGTCGTGCTGATAGGATTTCTCCAGGAGAGGCAGCAGCTCTGAATAAAGTCCTCATTCTCAATAATCTGCTCATTGTCTCTGGGGGAAATCAGATTTAACATTTCTTTGCCCTTTGGTTACCAGAGGAGCAGACTGACTGCAGACTGTCCTTTTCCCCAAGCCATTAGCAAAGTGGCTTTTCAAAGCTGGTTCTCTAAGAAGCTTCCATCTCTTTAGATGACATTTCTCTGAAATGCTTCCTGTCCATTAACACAGGACTGGAAGCTGACTCTGGCAGAAGATCCCTCCTTCCCACCAGTTCATTGTCTGTTACAATTTATTCCATTCCTTCAACTGTGTGCTCTGGACATTTCTTCATCTCCTTCCACACCTCAGCCTGTGTGAAACACCACTACAGCCACCCTCAGATAGATCCCTTCCATCAATAATTTCTGAATACTATGAGAAATTATAGTTATGAAGAGGTAGAGGAACTTCTGGAATGTTTTCAAGATAGTTGTGATTAGTAAGAGCTCCAGGTCAACAACCCAACAAAATCCACAATGGATACATTCCTGAGAACTCATTTTTTAGGAATAAGACCCCTCAGTTCCTGTATTTCCTATATGAAGAACCTGCATGGAAAAAATGCTAGAATATGAACTCCCTTCTTCACAGAAGAATTCCTCTCAAATATTTATCCCAAAGGTGCAACCACCTAACAGGGACTTGGGATGACACTCAAATAAGAATGTTACTGTAGCCACAGCACAGCCGACTCTCTTCTCCTGGTAAATCCACAACACCTTCAAAATTGTCCCAGATATTTTGGCAAACCCATGGCAACACCCAGGCTGCTGAGTGGCCCGAGAACAAAGCACATCTGCACTGTGCTTCCAAACCAGGTAGCAGTCGGGAACTTGCTTAGTCCTTCAAACACACCAAGAAATTTTTCCCTGAGAGGGTGCTGAGGTCCTGGCAGAGGTTGTTCAGAGAAGCTGTGGCTGCCTAATCCCTGGAAGTGCCCAAGGCCAGGGCTTGGAGAAATCTGGGATAGAGGAAGATTTCCTTGCCCATGGCAGGGGCTGGAACTGGATGATCTTTAAGGTCCTTTGTAACCCAAACCATTCTGTGATTCTTTGATGAGGTAGCTTTATCTCTTGCTGCTTAAATAAAGTTCATTTTTCTTAACATGACAGTTTTAATCTCATTCAAATGAAAATTCTGTTCAACAGTATTTAATAAACCCAGTACTACCCAGAGACACATATACTACATAGAAATGATACTATTTATAGGAGTAAGTTATATGGCACATTTTTCAAAGTCAGTGATTGGTGACAGGCTTGCTTACTGCTCATTAATAAAAAATAAAGGCATCACTCCTGCTGGATACTACCAAGGTTTCTTGTTTACTTTTCCTTCCAATTACTGTAATTGACCTATAACTTACTGGAGTTCTGGGCATTTATTTTAAACTTTGCACAGAATGCAGCAACAATCCTTCAGCATGGCAGCTAAATATGTTAGGATTAACATTCTGCTAAATATTCAAAGAGAAAAGACACTAGTGTTGTAAGCTGGGGGTTTACAAGGGGTTTTATGCAGTTTGTGGATTCTGATCACATCTGGGACAATATTAAAGGGCAAGTAAAGGTCTATCACAAATCTGTGTTTATCTCTCTGCTAAGCCGAAAATAAAAATCCGACCAAATCTCAAAGTCTGGTTTGGGAAAGAATTATGTAATAGTTTGCTGTATTTCCCTAAGTTTATTTCATTTGATGTCAAGCAAAACACCAATAACTTCAAGTAACTCTGCTTGGTACAACCACAGGGTAACGAGACCCTTTGATCACACCATCCCTGCTTTCTGCAAAGTTTGTTCTCATATGGAAACTTAAACATCAATTCCTGCCTTCCAGAAAGATTTTTTTTTTTTTTGATCACCAGATATAAGGACCTGAGATGTGCTTAGACAAGTGACTGTAGATGAGACTGTCTCAAAAACCCAAACTAATTTTAAGCACAGGGAGTAAAAAATCCTCTCAGCACAAGGACTCGCAGGGTGCACCACGCAGCAGCCTCCAAAGCTCCACAGCCAGAACTTGTCCAACAGCTGTGGATTACAAACCTCTTCCAAAACTGGCCTAGCAAATATCTACACTGCACCCTGCAACCCCTTGGCAATTTAGTAGCTGCCTCAAATTGTTTTTCAAAGCAGATTTCTCCCTTTGCATAGCCACGGAATAAACACAAACTCTTCTAATTCAGTAATCAGGACAGATAATTACATCCTCTTAATTGTTTTCTTTTTCCAGCTTAGGTTCATGTTGATGGGAGATGGTAAAATTAGTCCACGAGCCATCTGAAGTTTGCCACTTGCTGATTAAAGCCTTAATTGATTCAGAACGTTTTACAAATCAATCTCTGAATTACTTTGGGATCATGGTGGCATATTGTAAAAAGGAATTCAAACGCACACACACTCCCATTGTGAATGAGAATCACATTCCCATAAATCCTTAACTGCATAAACAACTTGGTTATGTTATTTCAAAATCCACTGTTTGACAAATTCAGAGGAAAACAGCAAAATGAGAATTGCCTAAAATACAACCTGCTGTGACTTACAGAGGATTCTTATTTCTTCTTAAGCTTTGAAATTTTTGAATGGATTGCAATGATACAATCTTGAGGGGAAAGAAGTAAAAAAAAACAGAACTGTCCCCATCTTCTGCAAACTCATAAAACTGTGATCTACAACCCAATGCACTCCGAGCCAGATGTGTTTTTCTGATTCAGTGCACTCCTTCCCTCAATCAGGATCCATACTTTTCACTGCGATTTTATATTCCCTATCATGCAGTTCTGGTGAACTTTGCACATTTCCAGAAACTGCTACCCAGGATTTCCTTCCAAAGCAGAGATTTTAAAGTTCTCTTGGTGATCAAGGATGAAAAGCAGAGGTGTCTGCCATTGTTCTTAAGGGCTCATCAAAAGGAACAACCCTGGCTCTAAGGACAAGCCCCTCCCTCCCCAGTGCTGAATTTGCAGAGGTCAGAGTGAGCATTAGACAACTTTGATGTCTCTCTTCCCCCAGAATTGATCATTCAATTCACCTCACCTTTGTCTCAGTCTAACCACAGGCTCACTACACTTGAGGACATGGAGACCACTTAAAACACACCGCTATGCCCTTAAAAAAATAAAGAAAAAGAGGGGCTTCTGTCCTATATTTTGAAAGCTGACCGATTTCACAAAACATCCTATTTTTTATAACACACACTGTCTATAAAAACTGTGTTCCCCCCTTGTTTTTGTAATAGCTGTGTCTGACTGTAGTAGTTTGGCCGTGATTGGCCAATGTGTATTACTGACATTTGATAAAACCAATGAAAGCGTGGGTACGCCTTTTACGATACACTTTTTAAAATGCAAACCCGGGAATCAGCTCTCTCTTGGTTTCCGGTGGAGACTCAGGTAACAGCTCCTGCCGATCGTCCTCTGCTCCCCCTCCCTCCACGTGGCTGTCGGGCCTGGGGGGGGA
>WAAG01003464.1:242-12502 GCA_013390105.1 Tichodroma muraria
GCATTTAACTCCAAATGAAAAAGCCTGCCTTCCTTCCTTTCTTCCTGTCTTTTGGCAATACAGCACTGAAATTACCTGATGTCATCGTTAATTCTCAAATGGTTTAACAGACCATTATGCAGCATTTTCTAGCTTGAGTGTGGCTGGAAGCCATTGACATTCCTAATCAAACACCTAGAGTGTTTATGTCAGTAATAATCTCTATTTAAAATGTACTCTAAATTATTTATTTCTCATACCTGGCCAAGAGTGAATGTAGTAACTTTTTTTACGTTTGAAAAAAAAGATTTCCCAGATTAGCACATTGTAAAGAAAATAAGGAAAGATGGGTCATATTGATATGATTGGGACTCTTTTGGACAAGAGGTGTAATCTGTCTTTTGAGACAGCACCACATCCTATTAGAATAAGTGAAATTCTTTACCCATTTCTTTCCGACAGTTGCTAGATAAAGGATTAGAAAGAGAAGGTATCTCGTTTGCTACAGCTAACTCAGTATTAGTTTTGAAGTAAAAAAAAATAAAAAGTACATTTATATTTCTCTCATACTGTGTATATCTTTGAACTACACTGCCTTCACTTTGTAGCAGTAATCCGACACGTAGTTCAGTAACAGTATGCATTTCAGAAAAATATTTCCTTGTAAGAATTTAGCCACAAGTTTAGTCTCTCTCTGAAGTAGGCAGAGATAGTAATTCAGTGCATTTGACTTTAAAGTTCTATTCATCCCTCCACGAGCTCTCCTTTATAAGCTTTCACTTCTCCTTCTTGGGCTGAATTCCAGAGACTTACAATAGGTATTGCAGCTCGTTTACACGTTGGCAGAAGAAACAAACCCATTAGTGATGAACAGCAGGGGTATGCCTCAACTCTCCCGCTCCCTTTGATCATTTTTCTGCCTTCAGTAACTCAACCAGATTCTCTTTTCTGTTTTCTGAAGCAAAATTAGCATTTCTTGTTGGGGGAGGGGAGAGACTTTTACCTGAAAACCTCCTTGCGCACACTTCTTTGATAAGGCACAAGCATCTCAGCTCACTTTATTTTGCATTAAGCAGTTATCACGCTAAAAAAAATAAGCAAATACGGCATCTTCAGCTTTTTGCAGTGATAATGACAGTGATGTGGCAGTTCCTCATAATTTAAAAATTGGGTAGGCTGAGTACTTCCTCCTGCCAAAGAATGATATGGAAGAAGATACTTGTTCTTCTCAAGGCTTGATGACTCACATTAAACACCTGCTAATTGTCTTGTACTTGTTGAAGTAACATCCCTGCTAGCTACTCCCTCCAGCTGAGTTAATAATTACCTTGGAAGTCATGAGCTTTTGTTAATGAGACTCAGTATAGTACTCTTAATTCAGGAGGGTGGTCCTCGCAGTTGTATTTGTATTCTGAAAGATTCAAGAGCTACACCTTCTCCAATTAAATGTCACAGTCTGACTCATAGGAGGAGTGAGTGTCTCAGGACAAAATTCCTTTTGTCACCATTGCTGAGGTCTGCTAGGCTGTATTAATCTGGATTATTAGGCAGTACTTCCACAGTAGATGTGTCCTCCATGCCTTCTCCATAGTCATAAAAAGAAGAAATTCTCACATCTAACATTCCAGCTGTGGTATGTTAGCAGTCAGTGTCAGTCTTTGTTTTCACTGAGAAGTTCCACTTCTATGGAAATCCCTTTGTAGTTGTTCTGTGGACTTGAACATAAACATGAATATCTCTCAGTCCTGTAGGGAAGGGAGCGTTAATATCTGTAGACCAAACCTACTGATGTAGATCCTGCAGAAGAAGTGGAAATTGTTTCACTTGGAGAGAAAGTTCTGTTATTCCACTGAATTTGTCATATGCTGCAGAAGGAGATATTTTAGTGCGTTTTTCTCAAGAAATACATGTCTGATAGTAGTAGAGGGAATTTGAGGAGGCGTTGTCCTGGTCCCTGCAGCTGAAGGAAAAATTGTAAGGGAGGTGTGACTGTTGTTACTTTAGCAAAGAAATTCCCAAGTAACCAATACCTGTATGTGTATTGACAGACATGTTTTGGTAAAGTCATAAGCATTAAAGTCAATGGGTAAATACAGATTCCTAACAGAAAATGCTCATTTTGTGGAGAAAATTGTAGTGGAACTGTCTGTAGGTTGTGAAAAAACAGCAGCGATGCTTAGGATTTCACCATGAAAATATATAACAGTTGATATTATTTTTGTTGTCTGTTTCTGCATTCAGGCCCTATTAAATATGTAATCACATTCCTTTTAAGACATTCCACCCTTGCTGAATGGACCAACCCTTTGTCTGATTAGTCAGGGAGTCCAAATTCATCTGCTTTCATGGCTGTATCCCAGCTTTGGGAGGCTGTATCCTCTGTTTAGTCTATCCAGATGTTTGCAGCATCAGCAGCAGTACCAGTGCAGTGGAGGGGACAGTAGCTGGGCTGGTCCTTCTCAGCTGCACATTGTGAAGCAGCAGCTTGTCTGCAGCAGTTGGATCTGGATACCAGACTCATCACACGACAGCAGAAGGTGTTCACCATTTAGGAAAGCACATGCTGACCAAGCAGCCATTCCTCATCTCCACTGGGAAAGCTGTGATTTTGTCCTTACCCTTTTCCCATACTGATTACTGTGAGAGTCACCTCTTGTTGTGTTTTCAATGGCACACCTTGACAAGTGCATATTGAGACAGTCTGTCTCAGACTGACAGATGAATGACAGATGTCATTCAGATTTCATTCATCTGCATTACCTTTCTTCTCTGTTTTCTTTTTCCTACCGTGCTACCTGCAGGTTTCTAAACAAAAGAACCTCACTGGTCCTAAATTACAGCTTCTCTCCTACAAACTCTCCTGTGCCTTGCACATCTGCCTTTTGCATTTCCAGAGATACCAGCTGTGAATTAGCTTTGTCCTATGAACATCCTAACCTCCTTCCCCTCCCTGCTTACTTTTTACTGTAATTTCCAGCTGTTCAAGGGTTTAGCTAAGAACTGTGGTAATGTTTGAATTGAAATTGCCTTGGTTAGAGGGGCCCCTAAGTGCTGGTATGATACTGTGTCCTGATGGAAATGGTATTTGCAGAGCGATGTGCTGAATGACCTCTCTGGTTCTCCCTATTTTTGTCTGGGAACAATTCTGAACTGTCAGCAATTTCTTCGTTTGTTTTAATTTGTTGTCATGGTGGGTTTTTTCTGTAGGGGCAGAGGAAATTTTTGTAGCTCTTTACCTTGTTTATGGCTGGAACCTGAATAGCTAGGCTGAGGTCAGGATGATGGAGCACAGAATAGGGGTCAGCCAGGATGCAGATTTACAGTTAGGGAAATAATCACATCACTGGTGTGAGGGAGACTTACTTAATTTACGTGCCTGCAAAGAGAGAAATTCAGGTCCTGTGTCTGGTACTCAGGGCTTTTTGAGTTGAGTTGCATCCTGTAATTTTGAAAAGTTTTGAGTGTCACCCAGAGAAAAAGACTTAGCTGGTACCTATCATTTTCCTCTCCAGGGATGTAAAGTTTTTAGCCCGAGTAGAATTGACTAACTTCAGGCATTCTTTGTTAATTTTTATTAATTAGCTGTCATTTTGTGTTACTGCCATTACTCTTTCCTGTTAGCTGTCAGCAGGTGTTTTCAGTGCAACTTTTCTGTTATCTAATAGATTTCCCCCAAGTTTGGGCTTACCAAAAAAAAAAACCAACAAATGCATGTAAATGTCTGCTGCCACAACACCATGCTAGTCAGGATTTCAGCAGTAAACTGACAAACTGTGAGAATGTACTGGTAAGACAGAAGGATTCTTCACTTGAGCAGGTTTTTTTTACCTAGGTAGAGTTTTTTCATCATAAAAAATAGTTGTTTGACTGTTTGACTATTTATACCACTGCGGTTTTCATAGATTTTACTGTCATAGTTCGTTGCAAACCCTTTATCTCACTCGCACACCTTTTTTGTTGATTACTGCTAACAGGTTGAAGAAAATGTCTCAAAAAAAAAATTTTACCTGTTCAGAGAACAGGTTTCCAGAATCTTGCTAGTATCTTTTAATTCAAGAACATTATTCCCTAAAAAAGCATTTTGTTAATATTTTTTGGGGTTGGATTTTTTTTGTCTTAGATTGTTTCTATGCAATACAGCCTGTAATGCTTGTCATCAATGATTATTTTATCTGTTGAGGAACCCGAAAAAAGGTTTTCCTTTGTTAATTTGTGGTCTGGCCTAAAGCTTGGCCAGTTGCAGTGGAGTAGAACAGAAATAGAGGGGACCATCAGTGGAGTGGAGAGGCTGAGGTCCCTGGTGGCATGGCTCTCACCGTGGGTAAAAGCAGATTCACATCTGTGTGTTCAGCCTTTCAGCATTAAAAATACTGTTTTGGAAAGTGGTGGTAGTGGGAACTGTATGGCTGAGCACACTGATAATGATGTGGGTCCTCTTCCCGCACCCCTGTGCTGATGACTGGCAGATGTCACGTCAGTGGCTTTGCAGGATGGCTCTGATCCCCATCCAGCACTCTGCAAACAGCTGTCCCCATCACCGGAGTGGTGATCCCAACAGCTGCTGATTGCCAAACCTACTCAGCACTTAGGAAACTCTACTCCAGTCTTGGCAGAAAGAGGCCTGAGACTGGTACGTGTTGTTGGGAGGATGTGTTTCACTCTCTAAGTGGGTTCTGGGCTGTTTTGGGGAATTTACATTGCCACTGTATGTTGCCATGCTCCTCACTTTTCTGTAAATGAGCTGTTTCAGTCCCTGAGGCTATCAGTCTGCTCCCTTCCACTGCATCACTTTTTAAACACGTAGTTAAATAGAGGAAAGGGATAATGTCTTTTACCTTTCTCATAGAAAATACGTTTTCTCTGCTGATCTGTGTTAAACCAGGGTTACCCTAAGTTTAGACTTCACACAAGGATGGGACAATGCCAAGGGGTATTATTCCCAGAAAATTTTGTTTTGCCTAAGGATTGGACATCAGGACTAGAGGATTTGCAAGGGAACCCAAACTTTTAAGGAAAAATAAAACATCAAGAAGTTAGTGGGAAACCAATCGATGTGCAGTGATCAGTACGAGCAGGGAAGGGTGTGTAATATCTTGGCTCACTATCATCAGAAATTGCTACTGTGGGATTTGGCATGTTACCATATGTAGCTGAAAATGAAATTTGAACTTCTTTCGTGCAAACAAAAATAACTTTCTGCCTTATTTCTTTCTCATTAAAAATGCGATCGAAATATTGAGGGAGAAGTTTGAAACATATTGATTTCATTTTGAAGGCATATTATTAAATCTCTTGAGGGCTTGTTGATCTTGAATCATTTCATTTTCATCGTGTTTCAGATTGAAAATTATTAGTAATTCTGTTAAAGTTGCAGCTAAATTACTAATTAACTTTCATCTCAAAGATTTTATTTCTTACATGTTTCTGGCAGCACAGTGCACTCTACACAATGCAGCAGAAATTTTTTGTTACCTGCCTCTCTGTGCTACTTATAATCTTATAAAGCAGGTTTGGAATTAATGAGCTGTCACATCTTGGGTAATGAATGAAAAGAACTGACAGAAATCCTTTTGTTGTGTAAGAAATTCCAAATAATTAATGGGAAAAAAATGACAGAGGTTCTTTTAGGGTTTAAGAAGAAATGCATCTTTCAAATTCTTTCCATGACAGAAGAAACTTTAAAATATGTATGAAAAAAATGCAGGGATCCCAGATTAATGGGTTAATTCCAGTTCTCTCTTCTGAGATAAACTTGCAGAATTTGAGATTAAAGGATTTTACGTTTTGAGAAATAGCTTCCTAGTCTGCAGGTTCCTTATTCCACATTCATCTCAGAAGTAAAACCTTCTGGATTCCTGGATTTGCCATTGCAGACAGATTGAGTTAAGCACTGAGCATGTTTATAGTAATCATGTATTGTGTACACAGAAGATGTTGTAAACTGCAGGTTAGCTTTGGGGAAGGCGTTTCCTTATGTTTTATGTTTTTCTCCAATTTATGAAGTCCCACGGTAGCTGTTGGGAATGACTTGTCCTGCTGTTTTCCAGGTAACCGTCTCGGATGGGGGCACATCTCCCAAGCAGTCCTCCGTTTGGGTGGTGGTCCAGGTTCTGGATGAGAATGATAACAAACCGCAGTTTCCAGAGAAAGTCTATCAGATCAAGCTGCCCGAGAGGGACCGTAAGAAAAGAGGGGAGCCGATCTGCAGAGCTTTTGCTTTTGACAAAGACGAAGGCCCTAATGCAGAAATCTCATACAGCATTGTGGATGGGAACGATGACGGGAAGTTTTTCATTGATCCCAAAACAGGGATGGTTTCTTCCAGAAAGCAGTTCACAGCAGGCAGTTACGACATCTTAACAGTAAGCACTCTTTCATTGACATACAAACCCATGATTTAACTGACTTTTTTTTTCATTTTTTAAGAATTACCCCTCCTGTATAAAGAGGAATATGTAACTGTGTTTATGCCCTGTATGTAAGACCTAAATTAAGAAGTCTAGTATTCATGTACAACTACTGCCAAAAACTTGAGTCTGAGAGATCATTCATGCTATTTCAGGTCATGAAGTATTCTCTGAGTGTTAAGTTAGCCTGCAAATGGTTAGCATAATCCATTCCCTTGAATACGCAGAAATAAAGACCAAGGACTTGTCTGCTCCCAAAGTTGTATCATGTTGGCCTGGGCAGATACAGCTACAAATGGGTACTTACTTTTTGTGTGGACACAATTGTTTGCCCTTACAGAGGGCACCTACTGTCCCAGTTAGGTGGCTGCTCCTGAGAGAGGAGGAGTACTTTGTGCTCTGTGTCGTGGAAGCAATTTCAGTTAAAAGAAATCTCAGTCAAAATTCTTCTTTCAGAACTCTAACCATATAGTGAAAGTCAAAGGTAGAATAAAATATGCTTGAGTTGATATAAAGCTGTATAAGACTGAAATGTGCATTCTTCACGTGCAGAAAGAAGCCAACAAATTAAGGAACTGAAATAAGTTCGGTTAAGGAACTGAAATAAAAATGTCAGAGTTCCATGGTCTGACATCTGGAAGTGTTGTCTCTTACAGAAATGGATTACCTTCATAATGTTGAAAAATGAATAAATAACAAAATGTTGAGAAATAACCTACCAATCAGAGTAGAGCAGCCTTCAAGTGAGTGAGTGGTGGACTTTTCCAACTCTGGCGCTTTCAGTCATGTTTGAGATCTGAGCCTTCTTATAATGCAGCAACTGAAGATTTTCTACCTAGAAACTGCTCATCACACCCTCAGCATCTTTTGAAAAAGGGTCTGCCTGCCTGGAATGGAGTAGGGTGACGAGTGTTAGCATCAAAACCACTTAACACATTTCCAGAGGAAAAAATAGGGCATTGTATTTCAGAAAAAAAAAAAGTATTTCCCATTTTTAAAAGATATTATAACATCATATTTACACCAGTGGTCCTGTATAGCAAGAAACATTTACCTTTTTTTAAAAAAAAAAAAAGCTTTTGGTTAACATTGATGTTATCCACTAAAGCACTCATTTTGTACCCTGAATTCAGCCTTTTCTTAAGCCCGGTGTTTGTTGCTGCTCATCTTGTCTTTGCTATGCTAAATCCATTAAGCATGCCACACAAATATCAAGTCTATCCATCTTTCTAGAGGACTTTATAATAAGAAGAATTAACACCAATCAAAGCAACTTTTAATGAACGTGACCAACAGGAGAAAGAAAAGAGAATATGGCAAAATTATAAATTATATTCATTATGGAGAAAGAGGGAAATTACTTGAAGCTTATTTAATTCAGTTAAAGGTCCTGAGGAAGGCAATATAAGAAATATTTATCTGCAACAGAGATGTTATTTGAAAGTAGTCAGATATGCTCTGGGTGAGCACGTTTTGCAAATGCATGGTCTTAGACAGGGTCATTGCAAAGCTTCCAGCTTTGCTGCAAGAAGGAGCTGGGTACAAGATGAAATCAGAGAGGGAAGCTGGTTCTGGAGAGGAGGATCTGTGTGAGGGGTGTTTGAATTGCATCTGCAGGATGCCTCACGCCAGCATTTCTTAAACAAAACATTTCAGTTTAAAATCAGCTTTTTCAGTGAAAAGTCAAAACATTATGCAAAAAAAAAAAAAAAAAGTGAGAACTGAGAAATAAGTGCTTATCTTCTTTTTTTTGTGGGATTGTACATATAGGATTCCAAAGGCCATTTTCCAAGCAGTCATCGCGCTGCAGTAGAATTAGGTCTGAACTGCCAAGCTAGGATGCTCTGCCTGAGCCCTCTTTTCTTTGTGCGTGCCAGATAAAAGCAGTGGACAATGGCCGGCCCCAAAAATCTTCAACTGCACGCCTCCATATTGAGTGGATAAAAAAGCCCGCGCCCTCGCCCGTGCCCCTGACTTTCGACGAACCCTTTTACAACTTCACCGTCATGGAGAGTGACAAAGTGAACGAGATGGTCGGGGTGGTCTCTGTGCAGCCCTCTAACATCCCCCTCTGGTTCGATATCGTCGGTAAGTTGGGAGCCAGGGGTGCGGGGAGGACGCCCCAGAAGCAAGGCATAGGGCTGTGTGGTTTTGAGAGCAAGAACACTAACTGTGAACTGTCTCCCCCCCTCCCCCCTCCCCAATTAAATCCATTTTCCTAATGATGAAATGAAAATGCTGTTTTAATATAGTGATAATAGTAATAATAATAATAATGATATTCCTGCTTTTGTTATGACTCCTTAGCTAAGCTTAAAAAAAAGCGCTGTATGGCTGAATTGTTTTTTTTTCATACTATGTTATTTACTGCAATCTTAATGTTGTCTGTCATTTAAATTCTATTGTCATACTTTGCTAATCTCATTTCTAAATGTATTTATGGTACTTAGACTTGCTGTCCCTCATTTCTCTCTTTCTTCACCTTTTTTTCTGCATTCTGTTCTTTTTTTTCTGCTTCCGACTGCCCTGCTTCAAGGTGGCAAGCATGCTCGAGAGATGTTCTATATTCTACAGACAGCTTGTGGGCAGAACTGTTCAACAGAAGGTACCCTTAGTGAAAACACATTTGCTAAAATACAACTATCCAGGCTGCCTTTTATTTTTTGCAAGTTTTTTGAGACAATTTATATTACATCTTTCATAAGTGCCTGTGACAGGATGCGATGGGACACATGGATGTGCTGCATTTTTTTCTGTGACAGCTTTTACCATATTTGCGTCCAATTATTATCATTTTATTCACGGATTTTCCACAGTTTATCACAAATAATTAATTCAAACTTTTCACAGTCCAGTGCCATCCATTTAACTGTGAAACAGAATGGGATGCCTCAACATATGGGTTACAAATGGAGCCACCAAAAGTTTGTCTTGAATGCAAGCTGAAACAGAGAAATGTGTTTTGATGTGAGATTTCAACCACAAAATTGCCTTACATAAAATTGCTTATAAAAATAGGGAGGGAGAAGCATCCTCAGTGAAAAGGAGAAGCCGCAGAAGTCTTAAAACCACTGGGAAATGCCATTAGCTGCCAAAATGACAGGGCGCAAAGGGTCTCACTTGGTTGAAATAGGGGAAATGGGAGTCAATGTTCCTAAGCATTTCTTTCCCACTTCTGCTGCTGATTCAGTTAATGTCATTTAAAATAACTCATTTAACATCTCAAAAGTGAGAATTTCTCCTGGAAAATTATTGTGCTTCTTAATATTTGCAGATGCTTGTATGTAATGTTTGCATACCTTTGGATGTTAAACAGGGCATCTGCACGAAGTGTAGTTATTTAAATGAAGGGTTATAAAGCAAATGCTATATGAAAGATTAGACAAACAAAAAGCCTTTGCCATGGACTTAGCAGAAAGTGTGCATCAGCAGTCTTTATTTAAAGGGATTGAGCCTGGCTCCCATTTCAGCATAGTTATTTGCAAATGGGTTTAGTCAACAGGAAGGACAGGGACCGCAGGAGAAAGGGTCTGTCAAAGTAGTTTTCATCCACCTTTTATTGCCAATTTGTGCAGATGAAAGACAGAAGCAGCACCATTTCCTCTCTGAATTCATAGCACAGTTTCTGATGTGCCAATCACAGTAAAATTAAACCCAAAGCTACTACCATGTTCTGAGGTTCCTGCTAGTCCCTGGGGGAAGACAGCATATGTTTCCTACAGTTTTCCTGCCATTTCCTTGGTTGCTTCAGTATGCTGTATGCAGTTTATTAGCTAATGTTTACATTTTCCTTTCCCTTCCTCACTGACCCTTTCCTCCCAGGACAAATCTATCTTTTTTGATGTTATTGACAGTTTTTTTCCTATATGAACCTTTTGCTGGACTTCTTTTGGTCCTTTCCATGGCAATTTGACCAACTCTCATTAAAATGCTGCCCTGAGGGAAGCCCCTGCTCTTCCACTACATTCTTTTTCATTATTAGAGTGTCTTTCAATCAAGCAATGCCTTACAATTGGTAGTTGAATTTTTGCCTACCAAACAGAGATGATACAGAGAACATTAGGAAATCTTAGCCTCTGTCATTTAATGTGGCCTTTATGCCTAAACTAGTTCAAACAGTTTAGAAGATTTTCCCTATTTAAACAATTCTAATGGTTTCCCTATAGGCTGTAGCTTCTGAAGTTGCAAGACACTGCATTACTGCAGAGGTCACTGAGACAGAGCTTTCCTAGATTTAATGAGAAATCAGTGACCCTGACCGTCCAGTTTGGTTTTGTTACCACATGAATGTTTTCATTAAATATTGCTGCTGTTACAAATAATAGCACTGCCAACAGCACCAATTTCTGCAACAGGAGTAGCAACAATCCTGAGCATGCAGAAGACCTTGTTGTTCCAGACACTCAGCATGCAAGGAGCAAAGACAAAACCCATCCTGAGAGTTTTACAGGCGGAACACTGTGTATTTAGATTACCATTGCTGCCTTTAGCCAGTGTCAAACCCAACTTTTTTTCGTTCCTTGATACCATCAGCGTTGAGGTCTAGTGCTAAAAAGCCCAATGAAAGACATGGGTTGTTTGTAGAAGTTAATTGTTATATGTAGAAAGCTGTATGCAACTGCTGATGCAAGAGATGGTTTCTGTGCTGCTGTAAAACCAGATCTGATCCTGCTCCATCTGGTATTTCGTGATTCTGTACCTCTGTGCATAGTTCACAGTAATGTCAACAAAACCCCTGAAGGCTTATGTAGAGACATGGTTTAATATAGAGTTTGCAGCTTGACCTTTATCTTTATGACCTTTTCAGACTAAATGGGCACTGGAATTCCAGACGATCTCTTTTTTAATGCATAACATGCACTTTCTCCCAGCTGAAAAAAAAAGAGGGAGAGCAGATAAAGTTTGGTCATAAAGTATTCTGTCTGCCTAACTTTGCACCTTAATTATATGTACTTCAGGTAATTGTTTAAGTTCTTGAGTTAATCAGGTCCAAGAGAGGAAAATCCCACACAGGCAGGAATGTCATCTTCCATTGATGGACTAAAAAGGAACAGGATACTTGTTCCAAATATCCTAATTGGATATTTGTTTGTTTCTTTAATTGGAAATAGTTGAGATGTGATACCTGGTTTCTGTTTTCAGACTGCATTCAATGCCATTCTCAATTCATGAAGATCCCACAATGTGAAAGACATTAGCATAAGTTTTATCAGTCGTATTAAATTTATTCAGTCACTAATAAGAAACTAATTTTCATTGGAAATCCAAGATAAGTCAGGGACCTTTATTTACATCAGGTAAATTGAGCCCTTTCTGTTTTTCCCTTTGTTACTGATGGGAATGGTGGGATGACTAACACTGGAGCTAAGCTGCATGGTGCTAGTTTTTTTGCTTAAGTAGCATGTTGCACAACATCTCTCTGGTTCCCAAAACAGTCCTCCCTCTATCTTTGCTTCTTCCCTCTGCCTGTGCCTTTATAACAGCAGCCAAGCTTTGAAAGCACATCAGAACTTTTGACCAAGTATGCTTAAATGCCAATAATTTTAATATCTATTAATTTTAGTTAATCATCCATTTAATTCATGCTGCAGGTTTTCATTAATGTCAAAAAATATATTTGAATAATCTTCTCTGAGAAGTACCTAAAATACCTTCCTGATTTCCTTTTTGCTTTTTGTGCCCTTGCTTTTGGCTTCTTAGCAGCAAACTCAAGGCTTTTACTCTCTTTACAGTAGTTTTATCTAAAATTCAGTCTGCATTACTTTCTTCTTAGCATGCTATAGTAAATAAAAGAATAAATATTTGGCTGTCATTTTACTAGTATTTATTATGTTATAGTTAAAAAACCTGTAATTTAATTTCTATTTCTTGAGG
>WAAG01003486.1:0-16076 GCA_013390105.1 Tichodroma muraria
CCAGGTGCACGAGATTTCTTTTAGCTGTGGTTTATACTGGGGTGTAACAAATGCTGATTAAAAAAATACTACTCACTCTAGAAGTTAACTGGGTGCCAGATATGCATTTAGAGCCCTATTCTTCAAGCTGCTCAGAGTTCCCTGTGAGGCAGTCATCAACTAGGAGGAATATTGGACCCCTTCTTGAAGGTCTGACTCAGTGCTGAGGGTACTCAGCCTTTGATCTTTTTTAGTTCACAAGAAGCCAGAGGCACAAAGTGCTATAAATGCTTACTAGACTCAATTTTGTAGTATTACTTGTGCACAGAATTTGGGGTTTTATGGCTTAGTTTTCTTGTAAAACTGTTTGGGACTAATGATACTTCCCACCTGACATATTGTCTAACCCTCTGGACTCTCGTAACATTTGTCAAGCAACTGAAAGACCTTTCTATTTCAAAATACCCTGAGTTACAGAAGTGGATGCTTACTCTCTCATGTCCTTTCAAAGTTGGGCCACTGGTAAACCACCCTGAAAAGCCTGCAGTCTCTTAGACCCAGTACTACAAAAACAAGATTATGATCAAACAGAGATTGTTTCTTTTGCTGAGTTGGCATTTCATAGTCAGAGGAGTTGGGAGATATTGTTACAGTCCTCACCCCTTTTCATCGTTCCTAGTCATTATTTCTTCCTTCCCAGAACATAGATCTTTTTCTGCCACCTGAATGTCTGTATCCTTTTTATAGAGCTCAAACAGAAGTTGTCTGGGACCCTGGAAGTTAAACTTTGAGCAATTTAAGGGAAAATTTGTCCTTTTCTGGATGTTCTGCAGGTGAAGCACCCTGACAGAGAAGTCTGTATGAAAAAATTAGAAATAGCAAATGATATGGTCACTTCAAAAAGGTAATCCAACAAAATTATACGGATCCCTCAGGAGGGAGCTGGAAATTTTTTACTTACAAGTAGTTCCAGGGTATGTTTAGTCACCACAACTTGAGACTTCTTTCCACTTGATTGCTAGGGAAAAAGAACAGAGACCAATATGCAGTCAAGATCATGCTTTGGGACAAAAAGCAGCAGAAGGTAAGTACACTTACACCACTGGAACACCTCCTCTCCTCTCTGTAATAGCTGCCTGAGATTTCCAGGCAGGAAACAAGCCATTTCACTGAAGCCTGGGCTTTAGAAACTTGCTTCCTATACTGCAACCAACACTCACTTGTCTTCTCTGTCCATAGTGTGTGTCCATGCTTTGGGGCTGTTGAGAAAGCCACTGAACTGTTGAAGCTGCCACCTGGCTGCACTCTGAAAAGGTAGACAATTATGGGTTTCAGGTAACTCAGGCTTTTTTTAAACATAGAACAAAAAAAAAATCATCTTGAAAAAACTGACTTGTGCCCAATTTCTACGTTAATGATAGAAAAGATCTCCAAAAGGAAGTGTCTGGTGTCCTGTAAAGAAAACGGCCAAAGAAAAAAGGCATTTGTAATCCTCTATGGAAAGATCTGACTAGAGGAATATGGCATCTAAGCTTAGGATCTAATTCATGTATTTTCTAGGGTGAGTGCATTATTTAAGGGAAGGTACCTTTCTTGGTTCAAATTAGAATGCTTAGACCCAAAAGACAGCTCCTAAGTCATGCAAATACAGTTAAAATAAATCAAAACTAATTTTGGCTCATTCTCTGAAATGCTCCAATAGTCTCCATGTCTCAATATCATGTTTTCATCTCTGTTCTTTATGGAGTTATACGATTACTGCCTTCAGTCGGTGAGAGTCAGAGTCTTACATATGGAAACAGGGAACCATTTCAGGAGTTTTGCTCTATTATTCAAGTTACCTACAGTGTGGATACACATGATCAGTAATTTCAAAGAGCTATAACTGTAGTATATATAGCAAGTATCCCTTTCACTCAGCTGATCAAGCCATTGATCACACAAACAAATTCTCACCAATAAGCTCTACAGCACCCACATTTTCAAAGTGTCAAGAGGCAAAACAAAAGCATATGGTCTCCTGATTTCCTAAAATCTACTATAAAGAACAGAGATCCATTAAATACACCAAATGCCTCAAAACATCTCAGTGGTGTGTTGCTCCTGAGTCTGTTTAGCACTCACATTTGTGCGTAATACTGCAGGGCTCACTGCAGATTACAATGAGGCAATGTGTTGCCAGTTTGAAAAGAGTGTTAACAATTAAAAAAGTGCCAATCAAAGCAAAAAGATGAAACATTACACAGCTATTAAGAATATTATTCAGTCCTTTTAAATGATTGCCAATTTAGATAGTTCTCTTGTTAAATCATTCTTTTTAGCTATTGTACTGAATGCCAGTTTTCAAGAACAAGACAGTCCACAAGCTTAGCTCATTAATGAAGACACAACCTGGTAGGTAATTTTATAATTAAAATGGGTTTTTTGAGCACTAGGCTGACTTTTGCTACATATCCAACTCTCAGTTGAGTTAGAGGCTTTATGCAAAAGAATTTTAAAGTTAAATTGTAAGAGAAGAGATTGAAAGGGAGGCATGGTTGAGCATTTTGACTGTTTTGAGCAGAACAGCCTTAAAATGTTCTGTTTATTAACACACTGGAGAAAGGTTTGTGTAAGGTTAATGTTAGAATCACTTAGGATGGTAATTCCTTCTGCAAAGCATCTGCATAAATTAGAAAAAGCTGCCAGATTTCCATCTGTTAGCAATACAACTTCAGTCACAAAGACAACTGTCGTGACAACCACACTGAGTTAGTCTTTCAAATAAAACCTGTTAAAAGCTACTGCCCTCCAGCCTCCACCCACTGCAGTTAACAGCATTAAATAGCACTCTAACTGGTATTTATTTTCTTAGGCATTCCTCACTTGTGCAGCTGCTGGCACACTGGCCTTTGATATTAAATAACCTCAACAGGATAAGAGTTTACAGTCTCTGAAGGTCATGATGTATGTGAAATGCTTGTCTGAAAGAAACATCCAACCTGAACTTTCTCAGGCTGATGTTACAGATTCTGTATACTTGTCTCTCACCTTTTTTGCATGGTCTTATGCCTTGGAACTGTGATGGTTCAAATTATTTCTTCCAGATGATGGCAAACCACAAAGAGACCACTGAGGCTGTTCTGGACAACAGGTCTAGGTTTAAAGGTGGTGGGAATCACCTTTAAGGCCTTTCTACCCTCCCTATTCAAGCTCCTCCTGCAGTTTTTGATGAACTTGGGTGGCACAGCATGTTCAGGCTAGTTTCAGCTCATCCATGAAATCTGTGCTGACAACAATATCAAAGCTATTAGAAAATTCACTTGTGGAAGGTCTCTCATTTAACAGTCTATTTTAACTCAGGCATTTCAGTGTCTCAGGAGAGCGCATATAACGCTTACTGGCCTTTGCAGGAACAGGCTTTATGTTTCTAAAACCCCCATCAAAATGTGGATATACAAATGAAAATACTTGTAAGAGTAGAATAATTTTTGTGCTGTTTTGGAACTGTTGCCCTCATGTGGACTGGCCTGCTCTCAGTGACAGATCACTGGTGAGGCCAGGGGTGCTGGAACCCTTCCCTCATCCATGGGGAGGTGGGGGGGATGTCTGTCCATCTGCCAAGGCAGTCCTTGTTCCCACTGCAGTTTTCTCTATCACCGGTTATCCCTGCTACATGTACTGCATACTGACACTGGCTACACAGCTAGGATAGAAGACAGGAGTAAAAATGATCCTCAAATATTTGTAATTTGTGATTTAAAAGCAAAGAAGAAATTTCTTGTTAGAGGCTGAAAGGAACTGTTCAGGAGATGCTAATGAGAGTAATAAAATCTTGATGTTGTCTCCTGGATGTTTAAAAGTTACCACTAAAAAGATCTTTCACCTGAACAATGCAGAATATAAACCAAAAATGTAAAGTAGTGATGTTTTTAGTTATCAATGTCATCAGAATTTCCATAAATAATATTTAATCTACTTTTGTGTACAAACTTAAGATTTAGTTGTGTACATCCTTATGGAAGGAGAAAAATGTCACTTCCAAGGTTTCTTCCTCTGGGCCTCATCATGCGTTTTACTATGTAGTGGAAATATTTCTGATATTTTAGTGTGATCACATAGGAACCAAAGGGCATCAGACACCTAAATATCAGATGTCACTTATTTTTAATTAAAAGGACCTTTTCTAAAGGAAAAAAGAGTAAAGCTCCCCACATCCTATGGTTAGATCACCTGAAAAGCTTGAGATCAGAGGAAACAAAGACAGTTCTCATATCTGCTGGAAAGCATTGCGATGGGGCTGTAGCTCTTTATGAATTTAACTTATCTTGTCTGACAAATACTACCTGAGCACCATATGGAACATTTTGTTGGGCTCAGTGTGCATCCTTTCAAGTTCCTACTTGGATGACTTCTGATTTCATGTCAGTTAAAATGAGCTCACCTTCTTTGTCTTGTCCTTGTTCCCCACTTGTTCTTTTGCATTGGTATCTGCATGGGGGAGAAACAACAGCTCAGCTCAGGGCAGGGAGGGGACTCCTGGGAAGAAGTGGGATAGAGGGGGAGGTTATCTACACTGCTGCACTCTGTGGGTGCACAGAATTGCATATGGGTGAGCCATGTGCCGGTGGTGGAATGGTGCCAGGCAGAAGTATGAGAAGAAACCAGCACCAACCCTCCCTGCAAACTCAGCGCAGAAGCAAGGCAAGGTTTTATTGACACTACGGGGCACAACAAATCTGTTCAATGCAAAGAGATGATGCAGTTTAACACTGCAAAGTGTTAGGGTGCTAGGGACACAGTAACAGTAATATCCTGGGTTCAAAACTAACATCACTGCCCTCTGGCTTGCTCAGGTGTGCTGAAAGTTAGTCAATAATGACACAGCACCTTCAAAGCATTTGCAGTGTTGGCCAATTAAAATTCCTTCCCTAGCACTTTTATTCATGTTTGTTAAGGGTTAGATCGGGCTTTTAACTTCAAGCAAGGAGCTGTGGGAGGCTGGCTGGAGTAATGCTCCTTCCAGCACATCCCTCTTATGTGGGAGGCATGATGATAATCAGCTGCGGCTCTTTCCAGGACACAGCCTGCGGAGGGGGCAGGGAAGGTGACGCTGCAGCCGTGCAGCAGCTGAGATGGCAGGCAGCCCCCATCCCCCGGTCCCTTCTCGTTGGGCTGGTGGTTGGCCTCCAATGCCTGTTGCATCCTTACCTGCCTGCACCCAGGGTTACCCTGGAACCAGGCGGAGTGTGAGGGTGGAGGAACAAGTTTTGCCTGAAGGGACACCACGTTCAAGGAATGGGGAGCAGACTGAACCCTCTGCCTCTAGTTCCTCTCTCCATACTGGGTTAGCCTGGGTTGCAGTGGAGTTGTGCAGCCCAGAGGAATGTCATTCACTGGCAAAAGGCATTTGCTGCTGGGGTACTTCTCCTGGATGACTGGAGGCTTCAGGAAAGAAAAAGGAGACTCAGAGGTGACCTTATCACTCTCTTCAGCTCCCTGAAAAGTGTTTGTATTCAGATGGGGGTTGGTCTCTTTCTCCAGGCAGCAACTGACAGAATGAGAGGACACAGCCTAAAGCTGCGCTGAGGGAAATATAGGCTGGACACTAGGAAAAAGTTTTTATGGAAAGAGTGATAAAGTACAGGAATGATCTGCCCAGGGAGGTCGTGGAGTCACTATTCCTGGATGTGTTTATAAAAAGACTGGATGTGGCACTTGGTGCCATAGTCTAGTTGAGGTGTTAGGGCATGGGTTGGACTCGATGATCTTGGAAGTCTCTTCCAACCTAGTGATTCTGTGATTGCGTGAAATGGCTCCTCTGGCATCTTCAGTGGCAACTCTGTGATCTACTGCTCCAAACTTAGCCACAACAATGTCTTGAGGTATTAAAAATAATCTCTGGAGTTTCCTCTAAGCAATTGCAACCAGAGGTGACAGCAAAGTTTGGGCTGCCTAATGCAATTGCACTATCTACTGATACAGTAACAGTTAATGTCACCACCCTCTAACAGCATTAGCCCGATCTGTAAACAGATAAAACAGAGGCTGCTGGTGATGTAACTTTGTTGATCATAAGATTAGAGATTCTGCTGGTCTTTGTTTGAGCCATTTAAAGAAAATCACAGAGATTAAATAGAGAATTTTCAGTGATTTTATTATTAGTGTGTAATATGTTTACTTAGTCCTGATTAAACAAGATAACTTAGTAAAAAAAAAAAAAAAAAGAGAACATGCTTTCACCAGCTCTGGAAGGGATAATCAAGTTGGGGAAGCATTCCAGCACACTTCAGTTACACAGCAAATGTGACTATATCAGTGCAGCAGCCAGCTGAAAAAGGGTCATGATTCTGGAACAGAATTCATGTGCTTTTGAGTGCAAGTCCCGAATTCTCCCTGCAGTGCAACAGGAGACTGTGCAAGAAGCTCTTATTCTTTGTGCAGGGAGCCATTAACAGCAGGGATGTGATTTTACTGTGTGATGGGAGGGGGTGTATTCCCTTGGGTTAGGATTCAAAACACACCAGGTAGTCACTTCTTGCTTCAAGAAAACCTTTCACTTTAGAATAAATGTTCAAACATGGGAGACTGAATGTAATTATTTACATTAAATTCACATGCTTTTTCCTGGTGTTTTTTTCTCCTTACTGGAGGTGTGTGTATGTTCCAAAGCCAAGCCCTGAAGGCCTCTTTCTGTCCAAACTCCCCAAGAGTGTTTAAGCAGGGACTTTGTGGCTCATAAGTAGCTTTTTCTTCCTGGTAACTCATTTTCCAGAGAGGTCAGGTAATGATTATATCACTTGTTATTTTGGGCTGCATCTTTAAAAGTCACAAAGTGAAGGCCAAAGCGAAGCCCAAAGTGAAGACTATCTTATTTGCACTGATGTACTCAGCAGAAAATAGCAAGATTTTTAAGACTTCTGTGAAGCTTAGTTTCAATTTTCAAGGTTTTTTTTTTTTCTTTTTAGAATAGTGCCTATAGTAAAATAGTAAAATATTTTCTTTTTAGAATGTTCTCAGAAAAAAACCCCAAACCAGTGGATCTAATTAAAAACACAGTTCTAAAGCAGATTGTCAAGCAGCCTCATTGCTGAGATAGTCCAGAGTCAAAGAAAACACAGCTGCTGGTACCTCTCAACTGTAGATGCCAGGCCCTTCACACTGGTTTATGGTGTGAAGTGCTTTGGAATAATGTAAATATCCACCTCCAAGCAAGGTCTGTATCCTTAGAGAGTGCAAGGATGGCAGCTGTGCTGTGTGCCCAGCATCTCGAGGACAATGGGAGGCTTCCACAGTCTGCTTCTAATGAATTAGCTAGAGCACAGAGAGCGAGAGCTGGTGTACTATGTAGCAAAATTTGTGTTGACTGCGTTTGAAAGCTGGAATAGGTGCTCTTGTCCTGCAGGACTGGCATATCCACTCAACCCCCAGGCCAAGGCCATGACCATAAAATCATCAAGGTTCTGGGATGCACAAAAAAACCCAAAACCAAACAAAAAATAAAACCATGAAAGAAAGTTTTTCCTTGTGTCTTTGCTCTTGAAAAAGGTGATATCACAACTAGTGCTGCCTTCTTTTTATGTGTAGCTCTGTATGTTGACCTATCCTGAGTTGGTGTCTGCACAAGGGCTCAAAAATAAATCAAAGGAGATCAGTAGCACCTTGGCAGGCTTCATGTAGACTGAAATAGGAAACTAGTGCCATGATCCTTATTGAATGTTGCGTATCTCCACTATCTTAGAAGAAGGACATTATGAAAACTCCTTTTGTGACCTCAGTGGAGGGATCCCACTTAGAATATTACATGAAAACATTTCTTCATGGGATGCAAAGGTAACTGTCTGACTATGCTGGTGCAAGCAGTACCTGACTGAAGTGGAACAAGCAAAGATGTTCCCTCCACTGACTCAGGAAGAGCTTTATACCTGTCTGGCTTGTGATGATAGTGATATCTTTTAAGTTCTCTGCTTGTGACAAGGTAGTTTTCAGAAGACCTGCATTTTAGATTCCTTTATGCTGCAAGAAGTAATCCTTGAGATCAGACAGAGAAGTCTGAGTTTGATCTTAGTATTGGTCCTCACTACCATCTCTGACATGATGACTATGAAGCTATACATACAAATTGTACACTGAGTTAAGATAAGCAATGTGCATGCTGAATATGACTTGATTTCATTCTGCAGGGATTTAAAACCAAGCTCTGCCTGCTGAGAAAAAAGAAGGTCTCCTACCATGCCTTAGAAAACCCCAAAGTGTTGGCTGCTCTGTGATAGCTGCCAGTTCCTGGACTGGTCTCATTTTACTACAGGCACGGGGAAGCTTTTCTCTTCCTCACTATTAATTAGTCCACATGGAAAGACTTTCTGAGGGGTAAGACTGAGGCTGTCCCAATGGGCTGCAGAGACACATTGGTGCTTTCTAGCCTGGGAATCTGCCCTTACATTTGTCAAAACTGTGAAGGGATCCTGCAGATTAATAACTCCAGATGGCAATGCTATGATACTGAGTAAAAACCAGCTGTTTCAATCCAAGAACCATCAGTCATCCTAAGTGCACAGATCTGTTTCGCATGTTTTGCTAGTCTTCAAAGCCTTTCAAAGAATCTTGAACAATTTTTTCTTGTAAGAAATTTAAGAAATTTTGATGCAGGTTTTCTTCTTCCCCGATATTAAAGTCAAAATTTAAACGTTTTTAACCACTTCATAATTCCACAATTTTCTTCTTTGTTTAGGAATCAAATTTTTTATAATTTTCAATTTCCATTTTTTTTTTCCTTGACAAAATTGGTTCTAATATAAAAAGTGTTGAAAGGATTTTTTTGTGACAACAAAAATTTAGAGGAAAAAATAGCTACAAGTATCATACAGTTTGCTATAAAATCTTTCCTTAAACAAAATTTTTTTTAGCTTCAAGTTCCTCTGCAATGTGAATTGCTTCTACACTGAATACTACTTTTCAGCAGAGAAAAATGTTCTTCCCGTGCCTTATTTCCCGGCAATATCCTGACAGGGAAAGTAAAGAAGTTTTTTCTCTGTACTGCTGGTATTGGAGTTGGCAGCCAAGCCCACATTCATAGCAGGCAAACTGTTATTTGTTCCCTTTAGAACATATCAACTGTAAATATTTATGAAGTGCAACACAGTGAATAATTCAGATATAAGTGGAATGGAATAAGCAAAGGAAGTATTGTCTGAGGAATTATTTGGTCAGTGTAAACTTAGAAACTATGAAAGTTTGCTTACAACCTCAGCAGAAATGTGTAAAGGTAACATACATCTCACCTGACTCTATGCATGACTCGTTCCGTAAAATTCTTTTATAACTAAAGGACAAAGAACTTAACCGATATCTTTAGGATCCCTAATGGAGGACCTTATTGTAAGCACCTTAATCAAGTGTTCATTACACTTGAAGGGACATTGTTTCAGTAGGCAGTTATCTTTTGGAAATGCCAGTCTCAGCCGATCCAAGATAGTTAATTTAGACAAAATACTTGGATTTCTGATGAGTAAATTTGGGAATAGACAAGTACTGAAACCCCATGAGTACCTGAAGGAGACAAAAATCTAAGTAGAAGAGAATATTAAAAGTTAGAAAGACCAGAGGTTTTTCTTCCAAACTGTGCTGTATATTTCCTGAAGGCTCAGCACTGTTTGTAAATCCTAAATTCCCAGCTTGAGATCATGGCTGCTCCACATGAGGGAAGATTAAATTTAATAAATGTTTCCCAGTGTGAGAAATAAAGAAAGATTGGGGATTTTGTTCAGGGTATTGTACAAGAAAAATGCTAAGGTTTTGTGCTCTGTCAATATTAAGCCTTGTTCATCTGATAATGAAAATGGCAGCTGGAAAAATTCTAGTCTATTACTGTCCTCATAGTGGATCGGTTCTACAATAACCCTGTCATGTCTAGGACCACGGTTAAGAACCTTTACTTTATTTTAGGAAGGTCACATGTCAGGGATCAGTAAACAATAGCCATGGCAACACACACTTCTTTTTTTCTCTTTTTCGTCTCTGATTTTTTTTTTTTTAACAGAGAAAAGGATTATAAAACATAATTTCAGGCATCCTTCCCCTCAGTCATTAAAGGAACNACACAAGAGTGTTCTGCTTTTTGGGCAGCTGTCGATAAGTGCTGTCTCTGGACTTCAGTGCTTTGACTGTTCTCAGAACGGCTCCTTCTTCTGTGATGCAGGCTTATCTGGATCTCCAGCTGGAGCCTGTATTTGTAGCTCCTCACTGTGCTTCAGTCCTCAGTGCCTGGGTGGTCAAGCTTCATGTCTGCCAGTACACAAGGACTGTGAGCAGTGTTTTGGAGGTTTTCAAAGTGCAGCTCTGGGGTCCTTTGCCCAGTTCAGCTACATACTTACATAACTTCTAAACCAGAAAGCATACCACGTGGCCTGCAAAGAGCTGCTTGCATTCAATGTGCCTTGGAAGTCCCTAGACAACAAATTGCAGTATTGTGTGAGAAGCTATTGTGTGAGAAGCAGGTACGCACAGAGACTGATGTGATAGCACACTGCCATGGGCATGTAGCTACCCTCTGTCATTTGAACCAAGCTGTGTAAACTGAAATGGCCGCCTTCCTGATTTCACTGATTTATGTTCATCTGTCTTTGCAAAACAGACACATTTACACCTGTTTCTAACATTGTGTTGGTTATTTTGATAAGGTATTTAGCATAGAAGAAAAGGTACTAAGGATTCTGTATAAATTTGTTAGAATTCTGCATCAGTTATCCTGTGAATATGACTTTTCAGCTTCAAAGAATTTTACAAACATTTCTCCACCAGCAGTGATGTAATTCTAATCACTCTAGCAGATGTTGTTTTGCTGGACTGTGATACCATGTCCCTGTATCCAGTAACCTGGGCAGCCAGAAACTGCAGTGCAAGACACAGCAAGAGTGAAGTCTCCTGATTTAGCTTTGATGGAAATTACTAAAACTGAAGACAATGTGGAAAGAAATGTATCTGTGTTTTGGGAAAAGAAGTATTGTTCAAACCCCAAGTTCTAAGCTTGAAGATGAAAAGATACTTGAAGGTATCAGGGAAGCCACATGTTATTGAGGTACTAAAGTAAACATGCGTGCAAACAAATACACAAAAGTGTGATGATGAGTTGGAACCACTAATGTGATGCAATGGATAAAATTTTTTTTTGTTAGAAAACACTTATGTTGAAATTTAAACAAAACAGAAATTTAAAAGAAAACACTTTATGTTGAAAATTAAGTGGCAGACTCCAGAGAGAAATTAAAGTTATTATGTTAATTTCTAATATCTTTCAAAATGTTTTATAACAGAAATAATTTCTCCCCTCAGAATCTGGCCCTATTTACCTATAAACTGTCATTAAAAACGTTGGTGAAATAAAACCAAGTGATTAGCTTCAATTAACAAAAGACTGAGTCTCCTTAGCAAGGTTTTGCTATGGTAAATTCTAACCTAATGCACAAAAAACATCCCCATGGGCTTTCCACTCACACAGAGAAACATTTTTGTGCACAAATGCACACTTACACATAACCACCAAAACAAAGTCCTTGATGAAATACATTCCCTAAGGTGACCTGAAAGTGTTTAAATAGCATTTTGAACCACAGAAATGCTTACTTGAAGTCATATTTCCTTTGTAATTTGTGTCAGTGGTATCACTAAAACAAGAGGGAAAACAGAAATGAATTATTGCACTATAATTTCTTCCCTACAGTCCTATTTGCCAAGACTGTATGTAGTGTAAGCTGTAAATTTTGATATGTGATTATAGGCCTAGGGAAAAAAATCTCCCCAAAAGCATATGACAGGAATATTTAGTAACTCCAGTTAACTTCCTTAAACAATCATACCTAATAACTTACACATGAGGAAGAAAACTTGTATGAGAATAGATTGCTAAATGATACATTATAATGAAGTGTGTGCATCAGTGTTTATATATTTTTTTTGAAAATAATGATGGTGATAAGAAATCTCCACAGAGTGCTGGGCTGCCCTGTCTGTTCCAAGCTGAGCTCTGGCCTGGACCTGCTGATCCCAAGGAGTAGGTTGGAGGATGTGCTACAGCTCAGAACAACTTGCTGCCCCTGGACCCTGGGGAAGTGGTTTGCTGCTTCAGCCTTTCCAGAGCCTCTCCCATTGCCCCCCTTGGTGGGACAGGGATTGAGCCCTGGGGGCTGTGGTGGAATTCTAGGCCACCCCGACCCTTCCATACAACCTGTCGCTGTGGACAGTGTTCCCTGCTGTCTCCAGTGGAAAAGGCTTGTTCATCATCTTCAATCATCAATGCCCTTGGGGCCTTTTCCTGGCTCCGGGATGCCCCTGCGTTGCCCATTCCTGCATTCTCTCGAAGCCCAGGGGTGAGTGCGAGTAGAATCCTTCACACACCCTCCACCCTTTAAATCCTCTTCATTGACAGGGCATGGATGGAGAGAGGCTTCTCTTCAGCAGGCACACAGCCCCCTTGCCCTGTTCCTGGCATGCATGTGTCCATGTGTGATCCTGCTGGCCTCGCGGGAGGACTCTGCTCTACAGCCTGGGTAGCTGCCATGGTACGGGACACCACTGCCACTCCCTCCTGCTCCCTCTGCCCCACACAGCTGTGCTGGAAACTTCAGAGCAGAATGAGCCCACTCTCCCAGGCCTCTTACCGTGATCTGTGCTTTGTCCTGTTGTTGTCAGTGGGGCTAAACAGGCCAATTCCGACCTCAGTCAAGCAGATATTGAAGAACTGAGAACAGAGCACATTGCTTTTGACCATCATTTGCTTTTGACCATCATTCATTCATCCCTGTCTCATTTAAAAATCACAAAAATCCTTTATCTAGATGCAATAAGGACAATGACTATGTGATAAAGTTCATACGCTGAAGAATATCTGTGTACTTTCTCACAAAAATAAGTCACTACATGTAATCTAGAACAGTTGTCATGTTGCTACTTTTTCCCTTCACAGAAATCTCACATCCTTAGAATAAAAGAAAGAAAAACTGAGGTTACTCCGATAATACTGATCGTTTTTATGATTTAAAAATAAAGTTCATAGTTTTTTAAATTGACAGGATTTTGAAAGGTCATTCTTTCTGCAGAAGGCTATGACATATGTATAGTTTTCTTGCTCTGTGATCTGGGACATCATCTTCAAGTCCGCTCTCCAAGAAAATCGTGGTTCACATGCTCTTCACAGCAGTATCTCTGGCAATACTGAATCCTTTTCACTGAGAGCTAATTTAATTTTACTTTCATTGTCTCCACTGGAATCGTAAATCCATTATAAATGAGATGTGAATCTAGACATACGAAAGAGTAAAAAAGGAATGTTTAGGGAGGAACTTCCTCTGGACCCTCTGTGATATTGTGCTTTAAAATAATATAATCAAATTTGCAAGCAAACAAAAGCCCACAGTAAAGTCCAATGCACTTTGGACCACAGTTAAAAGTCAGTCCTGAACTGAAGAAAGATAGCCAAAGGACATCTAGGTAAAAGTGAAATCCCCAACTATGAATATTCATTGCACTCACAGGAGAGAAGAAAAGAAGGTGACTGAAGCTCATCTGGGAAGGCAGAAAAAGTTTAGCTGTCATTATAAGTGTTGAAAGTTGAACATCCTACTTATGTCAAATAGGACACAGTTTACAAAATACATATGCATGTAGAGTTTTAAAACACAAGAGAGAAAAATAGCAAAAGAGATGTAAGGATCTAAAAGCATTACTACTTTGAGACATGCAAACATTTTCTTCTTTACTGAAATTTTCAAATGGCTCAGTCCAAGGGTTAAACAGACACAAGGTCTTTTATTTTTTCTTTGGTAAATCAGACAGAGAAAAAGTCAGCCTGGGACTTGATCAAGGTCTCCAGCCTTGTAGGCAAGTGCCCTAACCACTAAGTTGTGGTAGTTGGTAAGTGGATTCTTCTACCTCTTATTTTAATCAGAAATATGTTCTTGGCCTTCAAACACTTTTCTTCTTTGGTCTGTATGCTCTGGCATATGGTCAGATTCAAGCAGCATAATAAATTATTAATAAATGTAAGATATTTTGAATTTTGCTGCAGAATAAGACAAGGCATTTAAGCAAGTTGCCTTATTTCACCTTTAATGCCCTTCAAAATTCAAACCAAATCTGATATTTTCCCCAGTTCAACTAATAAAAGATAATGTCTTGCGTCATGCAGGTCTGACTCTGCTACATTCAATCACTACTGGGACAATGTGATGAAAAGTAGAAGATTTGTTATATTTGTTAAAGGCCAAAAATATTTAATGAAAAATTCCTAAACAGAATTTTAGTTGAAATCATTGCTGGAACAAAGGTAAAAAGAGAGTCTATTGGAAGATCTTGAGGTCATATATCAAGACTGTGTGACAGATAGTACAGTGTCTAAGAGGAATATGGAAGAAAAGACAGGCTTAAGGCAGTTATAAGATTGTTCTAGCACAACAAAAAATGGATTAAAAAAATTAAAATAAAAGAAAGAAGAGACCTACACCTTTGGAATGCAGGAAGTTGAAGGAAAAGCTGTAAGCAACTGTTTCTGGGTGATATGAGAGCCTGCAACTTTTCTGATAGAGTTTAATTTTATGCAAAGAGAGGAGATATATGCAAATATACAATATTTTCAGCCTCTGAAAAACTAAGTGCAATGTTCTCACCTTGAATAGTTCAAAGTCATGTGTAGCTTGATGTACCTAGTAGTGGAGCTCATGATTTCTGCAGTTCGGATCTTCTTATGTTGGTTGGTACTGGTGCATCGAAACAATCAGCACACAAAGGCGATTAACAAAGCTGTAGCAATTGAGAACTCTTCTCAATTCTGGCCATCAGGCTATGGCAGTTCTCCCTCTGAAACAGAAACCTCAAAATCAGGCTTTAGAAGTTGAAGACTATATTTTGTAGCATGTGGATTCGACAGTGTTTACAGGGGAGGGTGTAGGGATAGTATTCCATACAAATAATGTCTGTGGTTAGGATGGAAGGTGGATAGATCATAGCAAGATACAAAGGTTAATTTGAGGGTGAATGTTTCAGCTTATGCATATCAAAGCATTGATGCATGCACTGGCACAGAATGAATAAATTTTTTGCATCAGAGTAATACAATGTTCTTGCTTACTGCTTTTCAGATATATGAATAATGCCAAATGAAATGATTCTTCTTTATATCAGTCATTTTCTGTGTTTGCTGCAAAACAAAGATACTGATTCTTAGAGAATAAATAGATGGATGTCCTCAATATGCCAAATATGAGGGAGAGAAAGAGGGAGAAGGAGAGGGAGAGGAGAAAGAGAGAAAGAGAGAAAGAGAGAAAGAAAGAGAGAAAAGAAAGAAATGAGAGAAGGAAATAAAATCACTCCCTCTGCCAAGATGCAGTAACAGTATTGATAGTCTGCTTTCTGATAATGCTGTGCATAGAGCTTTTTACTGCATACACTTTTGAAACTGGTGTCTGAGAGGTCACTGGCCAGGTGTTTAACTATTCTTGCTTAGAATAGAAGCCCATTATTCATTTTTATGTTAATAGTAACTGGGAGATGAGGAGTGGTAAAAATATATTCAGTTCTTAAATTAACACCTTATGACAACTTGAATTAAAACACAATGTGAGTGTATTACATTTCACTGTGAATCCACATAGTTGGCTACAGCAGGTATTAGACCAGCAGGAATCACTACTTGTCATATTTATGGTAACTCTCAAATTAGCTATGACATGGAACAACCTTTTGATCTTGACCATGTTCTACTAATTATTTAATCTTTGACAACATTGAAACATGTCTCAGACATAACCTAAGAAAGAGCACAGTATAGGTTTTCTTCCAAAGCCTGCAAAAGCCAAGAAAGCAACCCCACACTTCTGTTAAATCCCTGTTTTCACCCTCTCTTCATTAAAGCTGGATGTGAGCCATAACTTCAAATAAAAATGGACACAAAATTTTCCTCTTAGGGTAGAATTCATTGCATCCAATTACAGATATCTGTGAAAAAGATATTTAACCCTGATTTGTTCTTTATTCTGTTTAGTCAATGGGAAGAAACTAACAATTTTAGATAATTTTAGACATTTACCTTAGAATGAATAAAATGGGCTGTAGAGTTGCATTTTTTG
>WAAG01003492.1:15373-33689 GCA_013390105.1 Tichodroma muraria
CGCTGCCCGCCCGGTCGCCACACCGCGCCCGCTTTGCCCGTGGGTTATCGCCCGTGCTCGGAGGGCGACCCCCGGCCATCCCCCCGCACTCCCCCCGCACGCCGCGGCCGCCTGCTGAGGGCGGCCGCCGCCCGTGCCGCTCCTGGGGCCGCAGCTCGGCAGCGCCCGCCGTTCCACCTGGGAGCCCTGCGCTGCCCCGGGGACAGGACGAGCCACCCCCGGCACTTCAGCTCCCGCTTCACGAGGAATAGATGCATGTCACTGGTTTTGCAGCCTGAGCGCCACGATGTGAAAATGTGACACTAATTCCTGAAGTGTTAATGAAAAACACTGATGTGTATGCTAATGTTAAGCAAAATTCAATAGAAACAGTCAGAAATTAATTTTAGGATTTTTTTTTTTTTCCTTTGTGCTGGCTACTTAGAGGCCAGGCGCTCAAGCTTTGATTAACAGATGGTCTTCAGCTCTCAGAAAAGAAGAAACTGTAAGACACATTTCATGTTCTGGCAGTGAACATCAACTCGTGCCCCTACTAATGCAACATGGACACGCCACCAGCACTAATTCATTGCTACAGTGTGTCCAATGCCATTCAATCAGATGTCTTTACATGACGAGTTTAGACTTCTTCTTGTCTTCACTGCACTTTCTCCTCCGCTGCAGGCCACTTCAGATGGGAACTTTCTAACATATGAACCACAGTGGCCACTCAGACTCGTGATAAGGGATGGCAGAAACAGCACACATGTCAAAACAGATGTTAAGTAGTTGATACAACTATCCACAGAAATCCCATTAATATTTAAGCTTTCCAGTGGCACATATCTACTCTTCTTTCTTTGAATTGTAAATTGAGTTAGTTAATACCTCATTTACTAGTTGTTTGCATTTCCCTGGTTTGATGTATGCAAGTGTTTATACCCTCCATTTTTCTCATCCCTATGTACTCATTTACAGCTGAGGATGTACAGCATGCCTTTGCCATCAGCCACTCCTCCAGAATCATGCTTAGATTTAAACTATAGTGGCCTTAGTCACTTGATTTGAGGGCTGATACCCAAATTCTGGAAAGCCAAACTTCAACTGAGAGCAGATGGTCCAACCTACTGAACCAGGCCTCTGTCCCAGGAGCACTAACCCTTGAGCTTTGTTTAATTGCTGGGGTGAGCAGTGGCACAGATCACAGCAGCACACGTGCATCACTGTTGATAGGACTGAGGCTTTAAACTGAGGATTGGGCCAATAAGCTATGAACATTACTGAACTCCAGTTCCTGATGTACTTTTTGTTATCCATTAAGAAATATTGTTATAATTCTGTGCCCTCTAGTGGTGCTTAAAATCATCAATTAATTTAAATAATCATAAGGAAAACAGTCTGAGCACAAGTTGAGCTAGTGTTGAAATGTAGCCATAGATTCCAGAACAACTAGAAGCTAACAAAAATAATACACTTAGTGATGAATTATTTTATTTTTTACAGTGTGTGAACAAGTGTATTTTCCCATCTGTTATCTGTTATTAAATAAATCCTTTAAAAAGTATGTGTTATGAGAAGACATTTATGGTAATTAATCTAATCCCTACTTGTTCATATGTCAGATAACCAGGGCATGATATGCTGGTTGAATGCGGAGGAGATCATTAGCACCCAGGCAGCTGCTGGCCCTCTGGCAGGCAGAGGGGTTGTGCTATGTAACGAAGCTAGTTCTCATCTAGGTATTTATTGCAAAACACAGGTCTGCATTTATAGGACAACAAATTCCCCTGATATTTTGGCTTCGGACTATATAATACCTACAAAGATGAGTCGTGTGAAATTCTAGCATGTCCGCATGGTCCAAGGTCATCCTGGGTTCAGATGTCAGTAAGAGGATCTACTTGACGAAATCTCCAAGGCAAGAACATCCCAAGGAATCTTGACTTCTCAAGGCTGCAGGTACAGTATATCACACCTGCAGAGGGACAAGGAAAATTACATGCTAAAGTGCAGCTTTAGAGTCACAATTACTGTGCTTTATGGCAAATGTCAACAGTATATTCTTCCAGAATTAAAAAAAAAAAAAGGTTTTAAGATTGCATTGCATTTTCCAAATGTGTACATCAAATGTTACATACCCTGATTTTGGAAGGATCAGCTGATACAAATAATCTTTTTTGATCAAGAACCAAATGTCACATATGTTTGGTATTTTCAGGGTTTTTTTTCCAATGAGTTACTTTTGATATATTGTCTTACATCAGTTTCAGGTTTTGTTTTAATTAAAGACGGGAAGCAATTTAAACAGCAGTGGTAGTCTCTTAGTTCCCTTATTTATAATAATTTTTGTTGTTGTTGTTGGAGCATGTACACTTCTTTTCTAAGGCATCTACTAGGGCAGTTTTGGGGTTAGCTACACTAGAATTTCAAGCAAGCCTTCACAATGACCAAATTTGCAAATAAGTAACAGGAATACTGAAATACACTTGGTTTAATTGTGGCACAGGGTAGATATGAATAGAAGAAGAACTTTGTTACAGGGTAAAAGAAAAAGAGGGAAAGGAAGACCCGCCATGTTGAAGGGCACTGGCCAGAGGTCAGGAGGCCCAGTTCGCTGCTTTGCTCCATGGTGCCAGGACAGACAGGATCTGGAGCCTATCCACATCAAGTCCAAAGTACCTGAGCATGTAGTTGCCTCAAGTCACTGACAGATGCTTACCAAGCTGATGAAAACCAGCTGAGCATCTATATGCAGCTTTTAATATTTACATGGGTTTGAAGAATCTCTCTTTGCCTGAATTACATATCTGTCACAGGGGGTGGCAGCAATTTTTTCACAGAGGGAGGGATTGTTAGCATAAATTTATGAAACAGTGTAAGATGCTCAAATGCAGCAAAAGAGGAACAGCGGAAATCACGTACACACTGTGCCTGTTTGAAGCAGAAAAGCAGCCAGAGTGCAAGCTGGAGGGCCTCCGTAGCAACACCTTGCAAAGGTCGGTTTACTGTGGTATCATGTTTTGAGTTCATTTGGGTTTCTTGTTAATAACCTTTTTCATGTTATATAATAGTGCAAGGTATCATGTATGCTCTAGTTTTGCATCTATTTGTAAGATTTTTAGCTTTCTGCCTAATTGTATGGAGGAGGGGATACTCATAGCTATTCTTGACAAGCATACAGGGGTCAGGAATAAGTTTTCAAAGCACATATGTGTTAGGAATAATTAATTTATTATGATGATCTCTTGTGTAGCCTATAATACATGGTATTCACCTCCAGGAAAACCCAAATCAAGCATCACTACTGTATAATAAACCATGAGCAAAACATCAGATGAGGTGAACAGCGTGTTAGGATGCACATTATACGCTGTCCAGTCAGTACATGTAACATGCTAGCAGCTGTAGTGGGGCTCTGGTATCAATATTAAAAAATGTTGGAATATATTGCATTAGTATTCGAAAATGTTGGGATATTTTCCTGCAAGCTTTTTTCACATAAATCAAAGAAGCAAGACCGTCAATAGCATTGGGCATTCATACATTGAACTCAGCAGAAAGGATGGCCCAACTTTCCCTTATTCATGAGGTCCCTTAATCCTGAACTAAAGGGAGTACCTTCTAAAAAATTCAGTTTAGTGTCTCATTTATGTGTTGTTTTTGATGTTAAACTGCTATGAGGTGCTTTGAGAAAGTCCCACCTCCACAAAGAACTGTCCTGTGACTAGACTTTCATTCCAAGCAGTACATCTCTGTTACTAACAGCAAAGGCTAAATTTTAAACAGAAGACAAGACATGGGTGGCTCAGTCACAGTACCTGTGCCTACTCGGCTGCAAGTATGCTTAGAAACACTCCTGCCTGGTAGCTACACCTATAAAAACCAAGGCCAATTCCCAACCTATTAGTAATGGGCCCTTCCTCTGCCAGGAGCTGTTTGCTCCTTCCCACCTAGAAGAACAATTTGGCCTCCTCTCCTCAGCTGGTCATGACCAATGGCAGAAATTCCAGGCCTTACTTCTGTGCTGACTGGCCTGTCCTGGAAAAATGTTCATATTGCTCCCTGACTTCTAGTATGTCCTGTTACTCATCAGATATTAAGCCCTGATAAGGGAATTAATTTAATCCATTGATTCCTATTTAAATAAATATAATTAAATATTCCTATTTAAATAAATATATGAACATCACTCTATTAATAAGGCATACCTGCCTGTAAAGTCAGTATCTGACCCCACGACCTGCTCTCCTAAATGGCTCTACTGTACATCTNTGAGCAGGGGCCAGAGTTAAGCAACAGACCCAAAGCTGATGGATTGCATTAAAGAGGAGTCTCTTCATTGTTTTCCACTGGTGCTGGGTGAGGCCCTCTAAATGTGATCCTACAGCATTAATGCTTGTGACTAATCCCGCTGAAACCCAGGGAGATGCTCCCATGTGTAAGCACTACCAAATCCAGTGTGCAGTGTTAACAAGCACTCTGCAGCAGTTTAGCTCTGTTCTTGGCTGTACAATAAGGGGAAGGGATGAGGCAGGAAAAGGGAAGGAAAGGGAAAGGGAAAGGGAAAGGGAAAGGAAAGACAAAACCAAAACCCAAAGTGTATACTGAGAACTGCCGAACAGTTTACAGCCCTAAATTGGGAATATAATACAAATAGAATGGAATATGAATTTTTTTTTTCAGATAAAAAGGTTTGATTTCTCAGAATACATGGATTTTCAAAATAATACTTCCCAAAATACCTAGAAGTTCTGAAGAAAACATGCCAATCAAAAATGTCAATGTTTATTGCAGTTTTTATAACCTAGCACAGTTTCTATACATGAAAATAGATCCTTGGGATATTGCCTTCAGAATTGCTTGTTTTCAAGCAGAAGAGTGTAATTTGGTTAGCTTGCATGTCAGCAGTTCCTTCCAGCAGGCATGATAACAACCCACAGCAGACTTGAAAAAATCCTGCAAGGTCAGAATACAGATGCTTAGAAATTCATCAAGAGGATTTTTTTTCCCAGTTTTCTAGTGCAGGAAAGTAAAGATCTTATTGTTGTTGTTTGGACCTATTTCTGGTTTCTTTTGGTATGGAGAAAATATTTTGTGAAAGCTTAGTTTGATCCTCAGAGTTAGAGAAATTCCTTTAAGACACGGTGATATCTTGTCTTAGTTAGGCATCCAGGGATGTACCTGAAAAAAGCTTGTGGCAGATAAAATATCAAAATAGATGAGGTGTATCTCATTATGACCTTTTCCTTTAAACTCCAGTGACCTTTATTATTTACCAAACATAGTCTTCTGGCCGTCTCCTCTCTCTCCATCCCTGCACATCTCTTCCACTTGTGCTATGGCAGCTCTGACTTTGAAAATTCCTATCCAACTGTGGCCTAATCTTTGAAGCATTGACGTTTTTTGACATTAATATTTTAGAATCACCTAATTTTCTCTTCTGAAAATACATAGAAGGACCTCAGTCTTCACTTGATTCAGCTGGAACCTAATTTGCATTTATGTTGTTTGTTTCTATGTACTAACTAGTAGATGGTGGAGATGTGCTCATCTTTACTCTCCATGGTCCAAATAATTTTAATAAAAGTCTGTGCAGAGTAGCATGGAGGGAGCCAACTGCTACAGGTGCTCTTGCCTCAGAGTTCTTATACTTCAGAATTGCTGAACATCTCCAGCTCTTGCTCCTGGGCAGCAGAGCCATGTTGAGTCTGGAGGGAGTACTCTAACCATTGACCACTGGGACGGTGGGCAGCATCACTAATCTCACATACAGGACACAAGAGGAGATACCATGTGTGCTTCTGAAGAGTTTGAAAGGTTCCTTGTTTGGTGCCCTGGCTTCTCTAACCCTCATGTGAAGATGCCTATACACTTCATGTATTATTGAGATGGCCTAGTCCTATGATAGGAGTCTGGTTTCTGCTCTTGAAATAGGACTTAAAGTTTTAGGGGCTAAAGCACAGAGTCTACTGTCATCTAAAGTCTTTCTGAAATTCTAAGAGGGATTTTGTATTGTCTAAAGATCATTAGTTGTTCATTTGCATACAAATGCTCTTGCATCTGAAGTTTTATTTATAGCATAAATGTAGGACTCAAAACCAAATTATTGTAATTTATTGTAACTGAAGTAACATTCTTTCTAAATTAGACAGTTAATCACTAACTTAATATATTCTGAAGGTGCATTTTAAAATAAAAATTTATGTACTGCTCCTTTTCATAAAATTGTAAAGATATTTGGCCTTTTTGGTGTGCTGGTTCAAATAATTTGACAGCATCTATGATCCTCAAAGAATCTGAATAAGATGTGCCCCCTGAGTCACTCAGGTGACATAACAAGAACTTACTCATATGCTAGAGGCACCACAGAAAGCATCAATAGATGAGAACAGTGACAACGTGTGCTTCCGTCAGTGCATCAGAGGACAGGTTGGAAACCTTCAGTAAGAACGGTGTGCTTGAGACTCCTCCTTCCTACCACTGTGTTCCTGTTGAATTCCTGTTGAATTCAGTGAGATTCATTCCTCTCATGAGGAAACCATAAAGAGGTGGAGGCAAGAGTGTCTAAGTTCAATAGGGCCCTCAAGAGCTCCGAGTTGGATGAGTAAAGACATTCAGATGGAGCTGTGGGAGCCATAGCACATCAGAAAAGAATACCTTCTTTTGCTTCTACAGGCATGGTTAGGCATTTACACATGTTCTTAAATCTCCTCCTCAAGCATGCACTTCAGAAGTCTTAGTCATGAGAAAGGTGAAAAACAAGAAAGGAAATGTTAAGAGGAATCCAGGCGATCTAGTGAGGCTGTAAGACAGGAACAACAGTGAGAGAATTTACAGCAGATAAGCAGGAGTCATAAGCATGGGGAATGAGATGATAGTTCAGAACAGGGCTTTTTCCCACACTGCTTAAAGGGATGATCTAACAGCATCTCTACAGAAAGGCTGGAGTTAATTATTTAGCTCCAAAGTGGAATAAAATTAAAGCTGTGATATATCTAAAGCTATCTTGTTTTCTGTAGCCACATGTGTCATTGTCTGCAAGGAAACATAGGAGCCAAAAGTGGGTTTTAATATCCTTGTAGGACTGGGGAAGAGGATGATTAAATGCTATAGGCCGGACTTATTAGGCAGGTATTTGCATGAGAAGCAAGATGTACAAGTATAGGTATAAAGAAAAACCCACGATCTTTTACCATGAGGGTAATCAGACACTGGCACAGGTGCTCATAAAGGCTGTGAAATCTCTGTCCTTGGAGTTTTTCAAAGCTTAGCAGGCCTCAAGAAACCTGACATAAATTTGTGTTGGGCAGGTTGAAGTAGATGACCTCTAGAAGTTCTTTCCAATCTAAAATATTCCATGAGTCTCGATGACCTTGGGCAATGAATACTTTATGACCTACCCTGTGAAATAAAAACCCATTGATAAGTTTGACCTGGTCAATACTCTAAGGACACGTAAGCATCTGTCACTGCTGATACCCTGCCCCTGCTGCAAAATCACAAACCTTACGTGCAGGGGGCAGAGGGTTGAAAGGATAGCAGTGGTATCTGCCTTCGATGTAATAGCTCCTCCAATTGCCTCTCTAAAAAGGAGAGAGGAGCAGAGAGAATGACAGGAGAACAATCAGAGAGAGGCATCATAGCACAGTCCCATGTGAGCATAACCCTGAAGAACAGCACAAGACCAGGTGCCTGCCCTGTCTCCACCATGGGTCCCAACTCTCTGCAGCCCGTTGACTTCACATTCTTCTCTCCAGCCTTCTCTACCATGGCAAACATCCTTCCTTTTCTCTTCTCTTTCTTTTCCTTGTGAGATGGCTTGAACTTGGCTGAAATTTTTGCAGCATGACTTTTACGTATCAAGAGAGTGTGGGTGATGATTTGTTGGAAAATTTATTATCCACAAATAAAAAGGAAGCATTTAATTTTATTTTTTTATAAGGGACTAATAATTTTAATTGCCCTACATGGTGGACCATTTAAAGAAAGCATTGAGTGCTCAATGCCCAATTTGAATATCATGTCTTTGTTAATATTTCCCTGCAAGGATGTTGAAATCTCTATCCCTTTTTGCAAATCCTGATCAAATTTTACCTCTGGGTAATAGGACATTCCCATTAAACCCATTTATGTTGTTTAATTTAAATAGGGGTCAAATCCTGTCTCTATTTTGTTATTCTGCCTGAAGATTTTTATTCTGCAGGGAGTCTCATTGGTTCCAACTAATGAGAAGAAGAGAACAACCAGCTCAAGTTGATGATACCATAAATGCTTGGAATGAAAATTAAACATTATTATTAGCAACTTTCAGCAGGGTTTAAAGTGTTGAAACTTAACCTTGTCATGTGGATCCCTACCACTTAACTTTAATGAGTAACCAGTAGCAGGAGAGTTTCCTATATCGTGTGTGCAGTAGCTGCTGAAGAGAGATATGACATATTATCTAGATTGGTTTATAGAAGCAGCTAACCTATCACTGCCATAAATAGGGAAACTAGAAATGTAAGCCATTATCTTCTAAAAAGTTCACCATAAAACTATGGTTCTAAAATTGCTTTTATAATGTAAAGATCATGTACTGGAAGCAAAACTCTTACATGTTTCAAAAAGAAACGATGGCCTAAGTGATAAACATGAGTGGTAAGTAAAACCAACAAGCTGCCTTTATAACTCAGTCATAAATGATTATCACAATTATTCTATCTTCTTTATGTTAGATCCTGATAGCAAATCTTGTTCTCTTTTTTATTTTATTTTTTTTCTCCTTTAAAATGTTTCACAGAGCATTGGGAGCAGAATGGAGAAATAGCTGAAAGCTTAGAGATGAGTGTTTTGGAACATTTTGCAGAGCACACTGTCCGGGGCCATAAACACACGATTCAGTTGTAACCTAAAATATCTTATTGAAGTTATTCTTTCCATTCACTGTCTCTTTCCATATTTAAATCCATACAGATAAGGATACCTCTCCATTTCGAGAGGGAATCTGTACACTTGAGTAGCATTACTGCAGGAGGCAGTTTCCTGCTGAAACAAATGGGCTTCGGAAAGTAATAAACATTTTATTACTTATTTCTGCTCAACTGACAAGGAATTACTGACTTTATTTTCGAAAGAGGGGAGCATTTGAAACACTGATGACACTTATTGGAAGACTGATGTTGCTTTAGACCCCAAGTAATTTTGATTAGGATCTTATTCCCTGCTACAAAACAAGCAAGTTTTCTTTTGCTAATACAGTATGTGAAAATATTTTTTGCACATTGCTTTTTGTTGAGGTGCCTTATTAAAGGCGTTTTGGGTTCATGCACCACATTAGTTAGGAGTAATAATTTCCACTGTGTAACCTTACCTTCTCTTGCATAATTATTTGCTGCCCAGTGAAGCGGCACATTCTCTTCCTAAAGCACATCTTTGAGAGCAAACAATGTGCTTTCTAAAAGGGGAAAAAAATTACAGTAAAACACACATTGTGGAGATGCTCCACAACCCCGAAGACACCCAACATTTCATTTCACTTGAGACATCCCCACCGTCTGCTTTAGAAAGCTGGAGCTGGTAAAGTGAGAAGCTGCGGGGAGGGAAATAAAACCAGTGACCCTAAATCTATCTGTATTAGACACTGTCCTCAGCGCTGTGATGCTGCTGGGTGAACACTTGCAACCGAGTGCGAAAGCATCTTCCGCGCCCTCCGCAGCGCCCGGGCGCGGTGGTGCCCCGGTCCGCCGGAGCCCGCTCCGGGGGCGGCCTCGGGGGCCCGGGGGGCTGCCGGGGGCCGGGACCGTCAGTAGCTCGGTGCNTAGCAAATGGGAAGAAATCCCTCAAAGGAATTCCAAAGAAAAATTGATGCAGTCAGGAAAAATAAAAAACAAACCCAACCCCTCAAAAATAACTCATCACGAAAAACTCCACAACCCCCACAAAACGAATCAAAAGTATGGCTCCGCTATCCATTCAGTCTTTTCAACATCATGTGTGTGACTGGATTTATGTGTAAATGTTGGTAAAAGCATCACAGTGAAAGGCAGGGTCTTTTGTTAAGTTTGGTCACCATGAATTTAATGCTGCTATGGTTAAACACTTCTGTGGCTGCTTACGGAATGATTTACTAACACTGCCGGTCTTCAGATACTTCCTGAAGGGAAAGGATATGTAAAGAAGTATCCATGTAAAAGTATGCTGAAACGATTGCATTCAACTACACTTCGAGATCTTTCTTTATTTGAAGTTCCAAAATATTAATCATATGAACATATTGAGTTTATAAAAATACAATGAAAGGTGTCTGTATTTGTTTTCTATTTCTTTTTGACATATTTCATATGGTTATGCAATATCATTTTATATGGTAGCTTAAGTGTTTTAAAGTAGTCTTAAGTTAAACCTCTTTTTTTTTATTTATTTTTTTTTAAATAACTACCATTACTGATTACGTATTAAAAGGATTAGGAATTAGGATTTGCAGGAACAATTGCTGAATGGCATCTTTTTAAGTTGTACTCATTTAAATAAAGGTAGTTGAGATGCCTATCCAGATTCTGTTCCCCACTTGCCTGTGCTAGCTTCAGTGGAATGACATCAGTAATGAATACCACTCAGTATTTTTGGTTATTTTAGGGCTTTTTATAACACATGTGGTTCTCTAGATAAGAGAGAATAAGGCAAAAGTAATGGAGTGTTGTTTTTTGTAGGTTATATTTATTTGCTAGCACCTGTTTATGAATTACGAAAATATCTATTTTTATCTTTTTGGCTCATTTGCATATACTGTCTGACAGTTTTCTGCTTATTTTCAGATACTGTGTATCCTCTACAACTGTGGCATTTTTGGGCACTTATTTGCTGGCTAGTAAATTATTTCAAGTGGGACTCCATTTTTTAAAAGAAATGGTAGTCTTGAGATTTAGGGCCTCAGGCAACTAGGAAATCATACATATTTTATCAGGGAAAGAACAAATTTTCTTTATTGACAAGCGCTTCAGGGGCCTGTCTCTGGAATCCGCAGAGGCATGTTGATTGACAGTTCCTCTTCACCTGTTCACTGATGATGATTCCTATCAAGACAGAAGAGGAAGTGAGCAGGAAGCAGAGAAAGGAAGGAGGCGCAGTTTTGGTAGTTCTGTGTAGCCCTCCGAGGCTCTGTGCATTCCATCAGAGAGGACCTGCTGATGGTTTCCATGGCTGCACTGCTCTGTTTGCCTTCTGCAGCATCCAATAACACCTAACATTCATGTGTTGTTCTAATTGCTTCCCACTGGAGAATATTTCCAGGCTTTTGCTTTTTTAAAGTCAGGTTCTATCCCTAAGTCTTCTCAAACTGATTACTGCAATGTTTTTTCATTAAAATGCATGATCTGATGAAAGAGGCTGGTACAGAGGCAGCAGAGTAGCAGAAGTCTGAATGGTGTTAGGCTGTGGAAATGCAAATTCCTACACATTTTCTGTGTTACACTCTCCAGCTGTCAAACTATCACACTAGATCAGATGCAATTACTTAAAATGAAATCTGCAGATTAAAGATTTCTCAACAAACATGAAACTGCAGGTAAACAAACCAAAATTTTTAATTTAATATTTACATGCACTCCTTCTGCCAGAACAATATAAGGAAGACTAAGCATTTATATTTATTTTTACTTTAAATGCAGCCTTACCTTACAAACTTTTACCACTAACATATATGAAATGCATTCCTCCAAGATTTTGTTTTTTTCAATTGTCTGTGTAACTGTGGGTACCTATATTATTTCCTCCAATCATCAGAATCTGCTTCTGCTTTGGGAGTAATATTTTTAAAAAGAGAGAAGGTCTGGGTAACTTTGTCTCCCTAAGGATCACGGGTTTTGTGATTCCTAATGTGATTATTTCAGGGTCTTGTCACAGAGCTCTGACAAAATGCTTAGTAACAGATCTATTTTGCTTTTACATAACATAAATATACACATATCACTCCTGTGATTGCTACAAGTTATAGCTCTACCACACTACAACACCTTTAAATCTTGATTTAAGTTCTGAAAAGTTCTATGACTCTATTTACAAGTGGTATAATGGTATTGAAGAACAATTTTTGGTTTTGTTTTTTTTTTTTTTCTAATTTAAATAGAGAATTTCATGGCATTTATTGATCCCTAAGTTGTCCTTCTTTTCTGCAGAAAAGAAGCCCCAAAATCTTCCACTTCCTACCCCTAACTTTGCTCACTTATTCAGAGGGCACAAACTTTTTCTAAGGAGATAGAAAGGCAAAGACACCTTTAGGAGATACCTGGAAAAGAGCTTAACTATGCGCATCACACGCATCACACCAAGTTCCCTTATTTTTAGTAGGTGTGTTACTTAAGGGTTTAGCATTTGCCATGTTGCCATATAGCACATTTCTGTCCATTTTGTTCCAGACAGCTTTGTCTGAGTGAAGTTGAGATTTGATACTCCAGACATTTTGTTCCCTCTTAGAGGCATGCAGAGTGGGGCTTGACTAAGCATTTTTTCTATGACATGAGAGCATCAGGTTTGTGGCAGGATCACTAGAGGGATTTGCCTGAAGGAAACCTTTCTCTGCAGGACTTTTTAGAACGATTTAGGATGGAGGTTTTAAAAAACAAACAAGGGAAAGGTTAATACTAATATTAAATAATTTTTCTTGAGGGGCTGTGAGTCTTCTGCAATTTTTTATTAGAAAAACATTTGTCTGAGCTAGTAATTCAGCATGCCGAGGAGTAGAGTATTCAGGATTTGTATTTCAGCTTTGTTGAAAACTCTGCATTTAAAGTAATCTAGTTAATTGTTCAATTGTAAATTATGCAGGCAATAGAGTGCATTACAGGACAGAACCCCAAAATGCACAGCTCCCCTTTTCTAAGCTAGTGGGGAACGGGACCTAAAAGAAACTCAGATCTTGGCCATAATTGTGTTGGGGTCTCAACTTTAAAGTACTTGTATGGAATGAGTTAAGAGCGAGAACCAATTGAGGGTTTAGGAAAAGGTAAGATCTTATGAGAAAGCATCAAAATTAAGATTGTTTTCTGATTTAACTGCTGCTGATTTATCTTGTATGCCTTGTGTATGAAGGCATACAATCCATTAGTACAACATGTGTATGAAGTACAACAATCCATTAGTTTGCTAGGAGCTCAGTGTTTTCTTATCAACACTGCCAGCAGTCTCCCTGAGCAGATGTGGAGAAATCACGCAGCATGTCCATATGCCTCATTTTCCCAGATGTAAAATTGGAGTAATAATTTGTTATTTAAGACGATGTTTAATGAGATCCCCATCAATTTTTGGCAGTTTGCTGCTATCATCCTTAAGGTGATTTAACAGCCTATGATTTTACACATACACTCTTCCTCCCTATTCAGAAACAACAGTTTGCTTATCTCTCCAGTCATCCACCACAGATGGAGAGGACTGTGCTCACAGCCAGGATAATTCTGACAGGAGGGGATGTTAGTTAGTGAGATGTTTTTATATTTGCCGTTGTGTAAAATACACCCATTTTAATACATGACTGAGAGTAAAAAAATTACTACCAAAAGTAAATCAATTAAGCGTTGTTCTTATAACAAATATGCATTTCTAATGGAACATTTTGTATTGTGTTGGTATATTGCTCTACAGTACTAACAAACATCTGTTATTAAACATGACCGATCAAAATCTGACTCAGTCATCCTGCAGATAATTTTAAAATGCCTTAAAAATTTTAATTATATGTCAGTTAAGCACCACTTAAAAAAAGACTCAACAAAAACCAGCCATGAGTCTGACTTATTGACTAGTTCAGTATAATATCTGAAAGATTGCAAGCACCTTGTTGATATTTAAACAAACCAAGGTTCTTCTACCACTTTGTTCTTTGTCCCTTTTCTCATCACTCACGTGGCACATTGGCTTAAGCTGCCTGGCTTGAGCTGTAAGAGGCACAGGAATTTTCTAGATGCACTGTTTTGGGGAGGTAGGATAGAATCCCCAAGTACATTTCTAAGGGACCATGAAGGCATACAGTAGATTCTGCCTTTGGCCCAGTGTCAGGGTCATGGGTTTTGGTAAGCTGACCATCTTAGTTTACTGTGCCACAGATGCTCAAACACTTCCTCCTGCTTTGGCCACTTCAAGTTATACATTAAATACCCTTTACCATGAACAAGGGAATATCAGCTTTCATCTTGTCAGTAGGAACTATTGTGTGTGTAGCATTTCTGGCCATTTCACCAGCTGGGAATATGAACCTGAGGACTTGTTTCTGGCCATAGTTCATTGGCAGGTTACTGGCATACAAGGCTGTTATTATTAGTACCGTGGAGAAATTACCGAGCAATTGCTTTGGTTCCAAACCACAAACCACGCAGTATGGATAGTGTAACATAAAGCACGTAGTGCCTGTGCCTTAAAATATCTCTTTTCATGTTTATTTTTCCAGTGTCTTGGTATTCTTTATTAAGTCAGTAGTTACGTTTATGAGAGACAGGTGAACTTAGAGTTTTCTGAGCACAAACCTGCCAATCCACTGGAATACTTCATCTTTTCCTCCCTGGAGATCTACTTCTAAATGCGGCCTGTGTAATTGCTTGTACTGTATTTTTTTGTATTTCTCTGGTAGAACTGCATAGTATTAAAAATCAACATGGAATGAGGAGTATGTAGGCATAGCTTGTAGCCTCTCCCCACATTTGTTCCAAGAAGGACTGGATGTCAATCTGCCAAGTATCAGAATTCAACTGCACAACTACAGGTACAGCACGTGGGAAATCTTTCCAATGTCTGAGTGCTATTATTATAATATAGCAACACTACTATAAACAGCAAGTTTTGTAAAAGTTTCTAATGGGTTCTCCTGATAGTCTTCACTACAGTACTGCAAACTTCTTCTAGAGTAGAATTTATTTCCACCACTAAAAATTAAAAAAAAACCCAATCAACCTAAAAGCCAAACAAACATACTTAACAAAAACACAAGGAGAAAGGTAGGCATTTCACTTACTAGGTAGTTTTCTATTATGTTCTATAAAGGTTGCTTAAATTATTGGTATAAAAGCTTATGTGCCTGTATTAGTATATATAAATACTGTCAGAACTTTGTTTACTGAGCTAGTTTATTGGGTAAAATAGAAAAAGGAAATAAAATGGAAAAGGAAATAACTTTATAATAAGCAGAGACCAAGAAAAACATAGAGATTATCTCAATTTGTTTACATAGTTGGCTTTATATAATACATTTTAAATTGTTTTGGTTTTCCTACTGACAAGCTGATACTCATCCTGAGGATCACTTGTTCTGGGGACAAAACCAAGAAGAATCACATTACAAACTAGCACTGTACAAGCCCTAATTTATCCCACCTCCCAGTTCTTACAGATTCTCAAAAAGTCCTGTGTATCTGATTAATCTCTGAAGACAGAAGGGCACAGAGGTTTGCACAGCCATAGTTTGCTTTTGGAAATCCTGCAGTGGGTTCTGATATGCTCAGCACATTGGCATATTCTGATATGCTCAGCACATTCTGCTCAGGGGCTTCATTTGCACATTTTTTGCCTAAACCATTCCCTTTCCTGTGGGAAATGTTCTACTGGTAGCATTGTCTGGCATTTGCTACTTCCAAAAGCCCTGCCAGTTATCCTGCCTGGGCGTGTCATCCCCACCCCCCACCCTTGCCCATGCTCTGTGAATGTGAACAGCTGCCACAGCAAGAGGGACACCATGGGCTGTCAGTGTTTTAACAGCTGGAGAATGTGCAAGTTTGCTTCTAATTTTTAATGCTGCACACAAGACTACCTGTGTAGTCTTAACCATCGCTGGCAGTAGATGTAGGTCTAGGAGGGAGAAATCTCAACATCAAGCAGAACATCAGTCGACGCCCTCTTTGTGTCAACTTGTTGGCCATGGTTTGTGTTGACCTGTACTGACTCAGGAGTGCTTCCACAGAAGAATCCCTGGAAAGGTTTAGGATGAGGACATCAAGTGCATTCCTCAACTGTAACAATCATGACGATAAGAAACTTAAAACTGTGCTCAGAGCTGCTCTGCCACCAGCTCTGTCTTATTGTTGTCCTATAGGAGAGGCAAAGTAGAAGGTCATGCCAGCAATTGAGTAGGAAGATTTTCATTTTCCTTCCTTCCGGCTGGCATCAGACTTTTTTGGGCAGTACTAGGTGCATGCAATCAGCTGAAGTTAAGTGAAAAACAAGATCAGACTTGGTGACAGTTTGGACCATAACTTGCCATTACTATGGCCAAGGGGTCAGGGATCTGGATCTCTTTGGGAAGTCTGGTCCCTTTCAAATCCACTGTGTCACCTCTGAAAAACATAATCTTGCCTTCCCAAAGCCTAAAATATTTGTTTATTCTGCCTCCATTTTTAGAATAACATTCTCAAATTTCACCTATTTCTGCTTCCCTTTCTCTGTTGATGCAAGGGTGAGTTGGCAGAGAACCACAGACAACCACTCTGAGACAGCTAAGACTCATTTTGCACTAGCCAATGACCACTGCATGGTTTGCAGGAAATTTTGAAAGATAAAAGCAAGGCTTGAACTTTTATCAGGTTTCAAAGGGTTCATTTTCTCCAGAAGAGCATCTCCATCTCCTTGGCAGGGTAGATATGAGTTGCTTGAAGAAAGTACTCAGACAACACAATTCTTTTGTTTCAGCTCTACTCTTCAAGAGTTGCTAAATGGAGCCACCAGAGAGAAGTCAAGCTGACACCCAAAAGCTGCTTGCCTTAAAGCTTTCGTGTCTGTTCACATTTCAAGGGTAGGCATCAGAGAGTTATTGGAGGTCATTATATCTATAACTCTAGTAATGTGTCTGCTCCATAAACAAAGGCAAAGCTAGAACTATATGTAAAATTAAAGTCCTTCTAAACCGTAGAATTTTCTAGAGACATTTTGATCCCAGTTCTGGAAGACTTGAATATTAATGTGTTCAGCAAAAAGAAAAATACGTAGTTTCAGATGGATCAGTTCTTTCCAATTTAGATTTTTCACACATCTTGCATATATCTGTATGAAACACAAAATCCAAAGTAAAAAGCCATTGCAGGAAAAAAACCCATGAGGCTTTCATTCAAAAATGTTAAAATGTGCTGTTTTGACATTGCCAGAGACTTTCAACCTTTCACATAAATGAAATATGAGTGAAAAAGACAAGACTTCACAAAGCATTTGAAGAGCTGCACTATTTTAATAAAAGCACGTTCTGCTAGTGGTTTGATTATCAACTGTAATCAGAATAAAAAGGTCTGTTTTTGTTAAAATAAAATAAAAAATGAAACTCTTAGGTAATTACAATATACAGCAGCACTCAGGTACCTGGCAGAGAATGAATAATGGCATCTACTTCAGAATTTAGTTCTCAAATAGTCATTTATGTTTTCCATCAGTCACTGATTTCCCACATACAAAAGATAAATCTTCTTGACATTTGTCAGCTCTGGCAGCTAACAAACAAACATCTGAATTTTGAAAGAAATTTTTTTAATAAGGAAAATTTTCTGCTGCTGCTATTAGATACTTCACTATGCTTTTTAAAAATTATTTTTAGTAAACATTTTACTGTAATTTTGCTTTTTTTTATAGCAGCATGTATGGTTTATTCCACAGAATTTGATGGAACTATGACAGTTGCCTGCATATTCCCTGAAGAACAGGGATTTTACTAAATGAAGGACCTCAGTGCAGTTGCTCTAACAGGTAATTATGCTTCATGAACACTGGATTCCAATTAGAGAAGAACACGTACCTGGCAATAGCCACCTCCTTATGCAGTGAATTAAAAAGACAACTAATTGGCAAATGTGGTGTCATACTGTATAAAGCACATAATCTTCTTCATCTTATTAGCCCTGTTATCATACCCGATTTACAAATTTGATTTAGAGATACAAAGGACATGAAGATCATTGGACCCATTTGCCCAGTTCTGGAAAACTTGTTTATTGTGAAAGTAAAGAACTGGAAAATAAGTCTGTTTTTCCAGACTTATTTTCCAGTTATTTCCATGCTATGAAACATCTTGAATATATGACACCTCACTGATGTAACTAACAGCAGTGTAATGTGTAAACAGGAGATTAGGATACTGTAATTATGGGGTTTTCATTGCATCAAAACATATCTTAATGATTAGTCTTATTATGCAGCCTTTTTACATATATTAAGTTTCTTTCAATGAAAAACAAAATGATAAAATACACCAGTGCTCCACATTCAAACTCTAGAAAGCCCTGTTAATAAGGACAGACAAGTATATTAATAATATACCATATTAGAATACGAATATAATCATATTATAATTCATATTATAATATGAATAAATATCATATTCATATAATTTCTCCAC
>WAAG01003501.1:0-16655 GCA_013390105.1 Tichodroma muraria
CAATTTTTCTTTTGATATGCATTGAGTGGAAAGCTTGGGCTGAACTTAGATCCTGAACAGGAATGACATCTTGAAATGGGGTAAAAACATTTCAGGTGGCAATTTCTACTACTGATCCCATGGAAAATATCTTGAATAAAAAATAGTTTAAAAGTTGGGATTCTAATCTGTGTGGGTGTTCTAGGTAAATATTAATAATATCCTAAAAGTAGAAAGCTCCCATCTTTCATACCAGAGAAACACGGATCTGGTGGTGCCAATGAAGTTGCCTGTTCAGCTCTTAATGAGCATCCACCAGTACTTTCCGTAGGCCCTTTTCTGCCCTTTTCATAAGTGGTTTGTTGTGATATTCCTTTCCTATTCCTCTAGAAACCCTGTAGGTTTGCAGCAGAGTATTTTTATGAGTTGAAGGAATTCCAATGTGGAGCTTTCCTCTCAACTGCACCTTCTTGCCAGAGGCAGGGAGAGCTTGGTCTGACTCTGAATTCAAAGTGTAAGGCATAAGAAAATGTTTTCTGAAATCCACAGAATTTCTCAATGTAACTTAGGTTCATAGCAAACATGCTTTTTGTGCCCTCCATTATCAGAGTAAAATGGCCTGGGCTGCTCTAGGATTCCTGTCATCCATGAGTGTTAGAGGGTGAAACTGCATTGCCAGACTGGAAGTTGTATCTTATTGTTATGTAACTGCTTCATCGTTTGATGGCATTTTTAATAACATTAGGGCATAGCTGTGTTAGCTGAGGTTGCCTAAACACCAAGAAAAATACTATTGAAATAGCACTGCAGATAGTGCAAAGAGAGGAAGTGCTACTTCTAGGAACATGGTAACACATGAGTTATTGCAATATCCTGATGAATAGTAGAAGTGGATGAACTGAGTCATAAATCTGTTGAAGTTCTGTGCTCTTTCCTCAAAAATATTCATCTCCTGGGACGCATCAGCAGACGCCAGGCTGGCCCATGTCCGTCTAGGTGCTCCAGAGGCAATAGACCAAGCAGACAGGAGAAGCCCCAGTCTGCTCCAAACTGTGTTCATCTGCTGTGTCAGAGCTCGCTGCTTCCCTATCCATCCTTCCAAAGAGCTGGAGATACAGGAAACATCAAGCAGCACAGAGCAGGCTGCAAATCTTCCCATGCTTTTTATATGCCATGTGCTGGAGAGGTAATGATTTCTTGCTGCCTTTCCCCCAAATGTAAACCAGAGAAGACCAACTTCTGCTTCATTCTTATGGGGACATAAAACATTTCAGGATCTCACACTGCACAGAAGGATAAAAAGCAAATTTGTCAGTGTAAATCAAGAAGTGAAGCAGAAACGAGAAACGTTGCATTTGACCAAAGGTGTGGAAGTTTCCAGGCAAAGCCTGGTGGTGGACTACTGGGGGGTCTCCATACCCAAAATAAGACATTTTAATTTTTAATTTTTTTTTGCAAATGGAAATGAGAAGGTGCTGGACCTGCTGACTGGGTGGATGCATAATTAAAAGATAATATCATTCATAATGGAAGAATAAAATTGAACAGTAGATTTTTAAATTACTTTAGGATCAAAGTATTACTTGATACCCCACAGAGATGCATCTGAAATATTGATAACTGAGCTTGCTCTGCAGAACAAATGCACCATACATCTTNTGAGCTTGCTATGCAGAACAAATGCAACCTACATCTTTGATAAGTGGACCCAAAACAACCTCAGAAGCAGTTATTTTCTCAGAGGGAAAAGGTCACTTCTGCTGCCAGCAATTTGACTCAAATACCTATTTTAACCTGGTGGCCAGGTTCCTGCACTGCCAGGTCCTCAGACTATCAGAATGAAACAATTCAAAGAAATTGAATAAATGAGGAAAAAATGAATAATTTCATGGGTTGGTTTTCCTGCACTGAAAATAGGATTAAGTATTGCTCAGTACCTGGGCTTGGTGAGTCCTGTCTCTGAGTGCTGCCCCTCTGTCTGGCGGTTGCAGTGACAGAAGGACGTGTGGTCTCAGAAGAGAGTGCTGGGCTCGGTCAGTGTTAGCATCCCCTTCCTGTAGAACTCCATGCCCACTCCACATTCAAACTTGCTCATGGTGTATGCCTCCCTCTGCAGCAATTTTTGTTCCTAGCCCTCCAGCTCCCGGCTTTAGCTGGCATTTTTTCTTGGACTTACTGAGTTGTCCCTCTACATCATACACCAGCGCACAGCTGTGGAAACTCAAGCCTTCCTTGAAGCACAGGAAAATTAATGGGAGTTTGCTTCAGAGGTTTCTTACTGCTGTGTCCATGCACTTGGCAGACAAAAGGCAGTTTTCTCCAGCCTCATTAGATGCACATCTTGCTTTCAGATGCTGGCAGGGAGTCTGTGGCTTGCCTTCTCTATTTCCCTGTTTTTTGCTTTCCCTGGTGCAAATCTCCCAGTTTTCAAATCTAATTTGGATCTTTTTATGGCCACTGACTGACACCTATGACATTCCTTTCACAAAGCAGGAGATTTTCTTGTCTTCCATATTGCAAATTTTCTGAGACCAATCCTATTTTTTTTTCTTAATTTGTTTTCATTTTACATCTGTGGGAAAGGGATAATTCCTTCCCTGATTCTGTCTTAGAAAATGATATAATCTGGGCATGGTACCATGATGCTTCAGCAAATTGTTCCTGTTGTGCTTTCTAACCCAAACAGCGTGTGCTATATGTGTGAATACAATTTAGGGTGTAATCCTGTCTGACCACAGTTCTGGCTGTAGCTGGTAACTGGTAACTTTTCAGAAAATCTCATTAGCTTGCTGTAGATAGGAGGCTTAATAGACCACAGATGACAAATATAAATTTAGAGTGTACTGTGTGAAATCCCTAGCAGTAAATTGTGTGTGTGAGAAAGACATATCCTTGTTACTGCAGTGCATAGTGCTGCTTTGCTTCAGTGTGTCTGAAACATTTTAGGACAGAAACATATTTTAGCAGATCTGTGGACCAACCTATTCAGAGAATATAAGAAATGAACCTTGAAAGTGCAAAGACTGGATCCAGCCTTTACTCTCACTTGCTCCAGTCCATCCCTGAAGGTAATCATTCCAAAATTGATGTGTTCATTTTCTTTCTCAAATCTAGTAGATTTTCCCACTCCCATAGTTGTTTTTCTCATGGCAGCTTCTCCCAGCAAATAGCCACCTCCTTCCATCTCCATCTGAGTGGCTCCTTCCCTTGTGCTGGAGCTGTCTCCAGGCAGTTTCCCCACCAGCTTTTTCCTCCCTGTAAAGGTTTCCTGGAGGTAGTGCAGGTGCTGGTGGGCAGATGCAGTGTAGCCTTTCTTGTTCTATTTTCTCACAATTTGAAGGAGAAGACTTTGCGATTTCTATCTTGTATTTAAAACAAAACAAAACAAAAACAAACTAGGCTAGGACTCCTTGAAGGGAAAAAAGTTTTTAATAGTGCCATGCTAAATCTGATTTTCTATTGAATAGGATATATCCAGGGCATATTGAATATTAATAATGTTTAACATTGAATCTTCATAATTTCTGGATTTATGTAGTAAGATAAATTGTATTGTGCAACAGCCTTGTCAGTAATTGTAGTAAATAATTTTTATGTAGTGGAAGACACATTTGCAGATTGAGTTTGTTTTTAGATTGTTTAGTTAATCTAAGGTGAGTACTTTCCACATTTTCAGACCCAGGAAGAATGATATATTGCAAGCTTTAGAGGCCTTGTCAACTCAAGGTTAGGTAAGAGTCTGTTTATCATGTTTTATCAGGAACAGCAAGAGTACCCAGGGGATGGGGACACTGAGCCTGTTATATGGTTTCAGCATAAAATGTGAGGGGGCCACCAGTCAGTCATGATTTAGGAGTGAATGACCAGGTATGGAATAAATTGTCCAGCTGGTGCAACTAGCGGAATTTCTAAATCCCTGATCAAGTATATTTGACCTTGGTGATCCTGACTAATACCCAGCAATAAGCTGTTCCTCGGTGTGTGAAGGTGGCTTTTGAAAGCACTGTGGCAGAAAGCTCAGATCCCAACTTCTCTTCCTCCTGTGGAGAAATTCTCCTGCTGCAGAGCCCAGCTCTGAGCCCCTTCTCTCCAGCACATCATCCTGGCACTGGGCAGAATCACAAGATCTTTGTCTTGTTGCAGGATGTAGTTCTGGTTGACAAGAGTGCTTTAAAGTCCTCTTGTGTCCTCAAGAAAGGAAAACTGCAGAGTACAGGTGGTGTTGTTTTAGGAGGCCAATGGATGCAAATGGAAACAGGCTTTTTTGCATTATTAACTTGGAAAATTACTCCTTTTTTGGTGGTCAGAGAGCCTTTAGTGAACAAGAAAGAATGTTACAATCAGGAAGAAACACAGGCTTATCTTTCATCTTTATCTCCTTTGGAAAGTGGAAGAGCTACTGAGGGGTTTTGCTGTTGCTCTGGATCCTCTCTACATTTTTCAGAATGATTTGGAGCAAGAAAGTATGGGTTGAATGTAAATGTGCTGTAATCATGAGACAGAACTTTCCTCAGATGCCAGCAGGCTTTGTCTCCTCTTCCATCTGCTTCAAGACAGATTAAATAACCAAATGCTTTTTAAAACCCCTAATAAGGTCACGACTGCGCTGAATGTGCAGGATCTGCTGGACCACTGGAGAAACAATAAGTGACACCCCTGCTGTGCATCCCTCATAACGAGGTGACTTCAGCAAGGCTTGTAGTGCATTCGGCTTTGGGCACGTGGATGTCTCACTGAGGTGTAAATCCTGGGTGTGCCTACCTGTGCCAGCCAGGGACTCACTGCTTTGGGTCCTGGAGGACTGAGGTCCTCCCCACAAAGGTTTCGAGAAGATTTACAGGATGAGCCATGCAGACAGCATGCCAGCTCTTCTGAAGGCTGAAATGTCTTTCCCCAGGAGGGGTAGGATCATCTGGCATCCCCAGGCAGGAGTAAGGCTCTCCCTCTCCATGCACAAGGGAGAGAACTATAATCTACAATGCCCCTATGTGTGAGGAAGGAACTGCCAAGCAACACGTGAACTCCAAAACCGGGCTGGATGTTTCTAGTTTTCCAAGCTTTTGTATAAAAACTATTCACTGAAGTCCATAGTAAGACACTCACTGACTTTAGTGAGTCTTGGAATGAGTCCTTACTTCCCTTCTTTATTTTATTTATTTATTTTTTTAAATTCTGTAATATTTATTCCAAAGATGCTCAACCAAAACACCAAAGTTTAATAGCAACATTTTGTTTCATATGGGCAATTCCACCTGGAGCTCAGTAAATATGATTACTGCTTGCAGCAAGAAACGAAAAAGGAAGCAACTTGCTGACCTCCCTACGTATTCCTGCTTTTAGAAAAATAAATACTTTCTGCTTCACAAACATGCTGAATGAAATGCATGTCTCATTTATCACTTAAATAGTAATAACAGTGCCCACTGCATGCTGCAGGCGGGGTTCTGACAGAGGTGGATTGACAGTATTTACTCAGCGGAAGCAATAAACAAATCAATAACTGAATGTAGCCTGGGGGGCTGGAGGTGTGACAAGTCAACCATGATTTCAGAGTCTTGCTGGACACTTATTAAACTCATTCGTACATCTGAAAACAGCTGTTGCCTTGTTGTTGGGTTAAAGGTGGCTGCAAGTATTGGTGTGAAGCAGTCTTGAATCTTCTGTGAGCCCCCAAGGAACATGGATGCTCTTTTGGAAGCCCAAGCAGCAGTGAAATCTAAAATGTAATTAAGAAAAAAATACAATGTTTCATTTGGATTTTGTTTCATTCCCTGTAACTGTTTACTTGTCAGTGATGATCTGCACTTTTCTATGTGAGAGAGGAAAGAAAATCAGATCACAGGATATGCTGAGTTGAAAGGGATGTTTAGCTATTCTCCCCTCCTCCTTCTCTCCTGTTGCTCTCCACTAAGGGATGGCAATGGACCTCCTGGGGGAAGGAAATAGCTTGTTCCTTCTCATTGCTTTGCTGGAAGAAGTGATAAGGAAAATTTGCCTTGCCTTCTTGCCAGCTAAATGCAGGAGCTGTCAGGAGAAAAAGTTCACTCTTTTTGGGAAGCAGTGAGTCAGGCTCCCTCTCATTTATCCATGTTTAGGGGTGCCACAGGAGGTAACTACACTCCGGCCATTGCTGCTGCGCTATGGCAAGAAGTGTCCCTAAAGTCACAGGCAGATCTTATAAATGTTTCCCTTGTCTTCCAGGCTGGAGAAGGAGGAGTGTCACCCATCTGGAGGTCAGACAAGGCGACAGACTTCTAGGCTTGAGCACCAGGTGCATGTTCTCCTCTTCCATCAGACTGTGGGGGCAGGGATGAGCCACTGGCAGGGAAAGAGCTGTGTTTCAGGGGGAGCAGCCGAGACGCTGCCGCAGCCTGTGCGGGCAGAGCGCGGCCGTCTCGCGCGCTTTCTGGATGGAAGTGCCTCATCCTTCTGGAAAGGCTGCTGTAGTGTCTGGCACTCATCAGGCTGGAACGAAACATGGGCTGCTCCCAAATGTCTCCTGCCAGCAGGCAGATCAGAAAGGGTGCTGACCTCACTTTCACAGGCTTCTTTCTGGCAATGACTTTTTTTGAAAAGTAACAAGTGACTCTCTAAGGAAATAATTTGACAATACTCAATATTAGCTCCTTGCTCTATCTCTAGTTAGGCAACATTTCAGTAAGGATCATTATGGGTAGGGTAGAGACTCATGGGGAGTAAGGCCTTTAGTATCAATTACATCTTCCAATGTAAGAGCTCATTTTGCCTGCTTCCACCAAGAAAACATAGACTTGAAATGCTCTACACAGGAGCTTTATATTTTCCGGAATATGGGGTGACAGACATCGATCAGCCAATAGGGAAGCCATGTATGTGTCTCTAAAAGCAGGTGACAGGAACATCTCTGGGTTGTGTGCATAAGCCCCAGCACTCTGGGCAGCTGTTGCATCTTGTGGGTTACCTCCTGCACGCAAGCCATGAGGATTCCATGAGTTCTTGGATGAGAGAATGGCTGTTCTCTGCTAGCTGGAACTGCAGTGCCTCAATTACTGCCTTGCTCTCTGTGACATCTGTGACTCAAGATGATCTAGAGCATGCACAGAAACCCACGGTGTCAGTTAAGTGACTAAAGGGAGGTGAGAAGGATCCGACAGCAGATTTTGCAAAGATCGTTTTATTTTTGCAGAATCTACTTCAGAGCACACGCAGATACACTGTCACAAAAGGTTACATTTGCAAAAGCACTTAATTCCATAGGGTTTAGATATTGATTTAGATTGGAGTCACACAGGCATGAACTTTGAAAATATAAAGGAAAAGTTAGACTAGGAGTCACACCTCAAAGAAAAATAAATCAAATACAGTGCAATTTGAAGGTGGCCCAGAAAAGAGAACAGCTGGTTTTGGTTTAAATTAACAAATATTTTTTAAAAGAAGAAAAAGAATTGAAAGCCATAAAATTTTCCACACCTAAAGTTTATGTTCAGTGATACATCTCTGTGTAAATATAGGAAATAACTTATCCACAGCTGAGATGGAAGGTAAAAGGGTGGAAATGGCAAGGAAGAACAGAAGTTTCACTCTAGTGTTGGAGTCATTCAATCCATCCTTGATACACTGGAGAAATAACACTGATATAAAATATCACTGATATAAAATGTCTGATCCCTAGGTTTTAGTGATTATCTGAACAAGTTTGCATTGACATGTACAAGAGGTTCAATTGGCTGTTTTGGAATGTGCATGCAGCTACGGATAGGACTATATTCAGATCTGTATCTTAATTTCTGCATACAGAAACAGGATAATGATATACTGTACCCAGAGTACTGTTATATCTTACTAGTAATCACATCCTTAATTCATTTAGAAGTATAGTTTAGCACAGTATATAGAAATTCATGAAAGTTAAAAAAAAAAGAAATTAACAAAGCTTTGTGTTGTAGGTGATAAATGCATTTTCACTCATCATTTTATAATGGTAGAACTTAGAAGTGGAGCATCTTAACCAAACAAAGGTATGAAAAAATATTAAACTTTCATCTGTAAGATGAAGGAAGGTGGATGACACAAATCGGTGTGTTTTGTGTATACAAAACTGAGAAGGAGCACTTTTTATACAGAAGTCTTTAGATGTCTGCAGTTGTTAATGCAATCAATGCTGCAGCTTTATTACACATGATTCTATGTATCTGTATTTATATTGACTTCTGGTAAGTGAATGTTTTTAACTTTACTAAAAATATGAAAAGCTCACCAAATTTCACAGACTTGTTCTCCATTATCTTAACTCTTTCGCTGGATTTAAGAAATGAAATGTTGTTTTTCTTACCGGATTGCCAAGTATTTTTCATGAAAGAATTTTCACAATGGTATTTGCATTGTTTTCTGTTTCCTAAATTTTATATTTTCCTTTTACTGGTATTTTAGATGTCACTTTATTTTTTTTTATTTTTTTTTAGCATACTGAAGGACATTGACAAATAAGAAGTAATCTTATTTAACTAGATTTAAAAGGGAAAAAAAAATTATTTCTCTACAGAAACAATCTAAACAATCCATAAAGTCCTAAATCATGTTTTCTAGTTTGCTTCAGCTGGTAGGGTGTTTTTATCTTGATTATTTAAAATGGTCACAAACTTGTGCAAGCATTACATTACAGAAAAATATTTTAGTGTGAGAGGAAAAATTAATTGCTGCATGCATTGTGCATCTGTGTGTTGAATCATAATTTGCTCTAGTAATTAGTTTTCAAAATAGAGTCAGTAAGATGGATAAACTAAAAAAGTGAGATAATTTGTTCTACCAACCCTCACGTGATTTTAATTTACAGTATGTTTTTGGGAGGAATATTTGGTGAGATGTTATTTCTGGAGGATAATTCAGCAGGACACATATGACAGAGAGAAAAAAAGAAATTTTATCCATTAAACTTGATAAACTGCATGTGGAAGATTGTCTTATTTTCTTTCACTTAGTATAAAACAATCTAGAGATTTTCTTTCTGTTTTAATGGGGTGAGGGAAGCATCTGTCGCTATATTTAAATGGCAGAGATTATAAATCTGTTGTTTAACCTTTGCCAAACTTCAGAGTCATGGAGGTGACATGTTCTGTGCCTCAGGTCTCATGGAGGCTGTCCCCAACATTAGCTGCTAGTGAATCCAAAGGATGCCATCAAGTGCATTTGCTCGTGCCTTCATACCATCACACTAAAGACACAGTCCTTGCTTTTGTGTCTTCTTAATATGCAAATTTTGGCATGAGAATTCTTCAGCTCTAGTCTGAAGTGTGCTAAACCCTTAACATTTACAAAGATATTTTTTCTCTTTTTCAGGGAAGAGTTAGTTGAGAACTACTTTGTGTAAATCAGCATGATTCCAGTGGTTCAATAATTAAAACAAAGCGAAGCTACTTTCCTACCTTAATTATTTATACTCTATTATCCATTATAGCTATGAATATTGTGGAATTAATGATGCTTTTCTAATTTATATCAGACTGGGCATGATATACTGGCCAGTGTATGTAACCTAATTGGTATGGAGTGAACGTTGCTCCCTTTAAGCACAGGTAGATTTCTTCCTATGCAATTCATTGAAATACATGGGGTGGCTCCTGACTTTGTATAGGACCTCATTTGCCAGGCACCATTAAGAGGAAGCCCCACGTGTATGGTTTAACTCAAAAAAGGGAAACTTGTTCTCTGCTCAAAATTATTCCAACCTTCTGCATGCTTGAGGGAGAGTGCGCACATGTGCAGGTGAGGAGATGAGAGAGAAGAGGTGAAAGAGAGAGGGCTGCAGTTAATTTAAACACAGCTGTTATGGGAAATGCAACGACTCATTTTTCCTCAACACAAAGTTAGAGGCGAGTTATCCAAAAATCCTCCAGTGTTAATTATGAAGGCTGCTGAACCAAATACATGCCTCTGACCTTTTTGGTGCCGCTGTATTACAATAAATATTTTATGGTTATGATTTCCACAGGCCTTCAGAGTGACTCTGTAGGGACTAAACTGAATTATGGATACAATGATGAAGAGTCTGGACTCCATTTTACATGCCCCTGACCTGTGTATTAGATATTTCACTTTGCTTCCCCCTATACAAAATTGGGCTCTGTATATTATGTTCATTAGCCATTGTAAACCCTTGCTCTATATCTCATGGACTGAGAGGAAATAAAACAGCAGTTTAGAAAAGAGGTTGGATCAGAAGAGAAAAATTCTATTAGGTAGCATGAATCTACTCACTTCTGCAGAATAATTATAAGCATTTGCCTTGTAGGACAATTTCTTTGCAGGTACATTTAAACATTTAATTAATTAAACTGTAAATTAATACACTTATCTCCTACCATTTATTAGCACAATTAAGAGTATGGAGGGAACAGAAGAAAAAAAGGGAAATAATGGAATTAAGAATGGTTTTGCCAGGAAGGATGGTTTAATGGAGACAGGAGTCTCTGTTCCACTTCTGCTGTGCTGCTGAGACTCCAGAAAACTAATAAATTACCCCACTTTACTGTGGTCGTAGCAATCTTTATGTTCCAGGTATTTGGATTATAAATGCTTTAGGGCACATTTGTCTTGGGCAAATGCCTGTAAAACCCAAGACAATTACAGCCTCTCTTGGGACCCCAGAAAGAAACCCATGATGATTTTTTCATTTCCCTCTTCTCTAGGTATTTAGTGGACCTTGCAGAGACACTGTTTCAAAATTTCTATGGCCGGTATAACAGGGAGAAATCAGATGAATTTACAAAGTTTCTTGTTTAAAAGGAAAAAGGGAACAATTCATCCCATGCCTTTTCCTCCTCTGTTGTGGTGTCAGTACAGAGCGGCATTCAAGGAAGCTGAATGTGCCCTTGCTGTCTCTGCTCTCTGGGACAGGTTGGAGTTGATTATTTCCATTTTCACTTCCTTTTGCCAATTTAACGGCTATTTGCCATAGCCAGCTCCACTCCTTTGGCGTTATCTCACCTTCTAGATGTTTTTTGCCACCTATTACGCTGCTTTTCTGTTTTTTTATTTATGACTGATGTGATGTTAGACATGAAAAAGAAGCGTCAAGCTACCAGAAGGAGAGAGATATCCAGAAACCTGAGTAGTTTTTCTACATCTTCTGGGAATTATCTTTTCCCTTACTTTTCATTTAAGATACACTTGAAAAAAAGCTTGGCTTGTTCATACCAGACTTTTCTGGGGCTTGGTGCTTTTTTTTTTTTTTCTTTTTTCTTTTTTGATAGTTTACAAGTACTTGCATTGTTTGTACGGTGTTCATACATGATCTTGGAGCTGTTGCCTAACTCGTGTAGCTCTGATTGCTGCATTCTCTTGGCTCTGGCATTTTTAGCAAGATTTAACTTAGGTTTCTGTTCCCTACTTTAATTAAGTCAAGTCAGCCTTGTAGAAGGGAGCCGAATGGCTTTTTCCTAGCGTTGAAGGGCAGAAAGAGGGCAATTTGCAGGATTCTTAAGTTGCTCTGATATCCATAATATTTCCAAGACAACTTAAAGGTTTTCTGGAATTTTCTTTAAAAGCTGTGGAGGGAGAAATAAAGAGCAAATACTTTCCTATATTAACTTTTTTAAATGCCGGGGACACTTAAATGAGTTTTTACAGGAATTGTGAGATTGAATGAGGTATTCCAGGGCTTGTTTAAATGCTGGATTGATACTGGTTTACATGGTTAGAGAAATTAAATGAAAGTAGCATCATTTGGGAACACCCTTTGTCATGTTAAAACTCTTGGCTGGCCCCTGAAATGATGTGTTCATATCACTTTTGAAACCTGCTGAGTATTTACTTCCCATAAAGTAAGTAAATACTGGTAAATATCTTGCAAAGCTATTTGTCTAACTGGTTTTAAATGTGCATGTGCATAAATGGGAAATAGAACCAGAGTTTATATGTAGATGTTGTAGGGTGATGGGGTGATGGAAGAAGCCCAGTTATTGATCGTAAATGCTGAGGTCAAGACTGGTGCCAGTTGCTTTCCATATGCGCAAGAACAAGGGTAATCAGAGAATGTCTTTGCCTAAGTGGGAGAGCCAAACGTTTTTACCTCTTAACCGTTTTAAGAATAATGTTGCTTTCCTGTTTTTCTCATACATTTGTTAGTTGGATTGGTTTTGGAAGGGCTGCAGAAATCTCTGTGCTTGTACTTGCCAGATCTGCTTGATGGGGCCCAATAGATGTTGCTATTCCTTAGAGTAAAAAGGATGGAAGATGAAATTAAAATTGCATCTAGTGTATGGTAATTCAAGCCTTGACTGCACAAAAGAAATTTATTTCCAGGAATGAGGATATTTACTGTGACTTGTGGCTGTAGATTATTTATTTATTTATTCATTTCATTTGTTTGTTTGTGGATTTGTTTGTTTGTTGTTGTTCTCAAGAACACTTGAGTTTTAAATGCAGATCTGTTATGCTATTTGCTTTCCTGGCTCTGTAAGCAGCATTCACAGCCAGTGTGCCAATAGCTTGTGCAACTGAACTGGAAAATGGGAAGTAACAGTCATAATATCATCCTCAAGTTCAATGTCCTGACCAGATGTGCAGGACATCTACATGGAGAGCGTGTGGCCGGGTGGGAAAAAAGGTAAGAATGCAAGTAAGGGTTTTGAAGCTGTGAATATGTACATCAGTGTAATTGAAGATGAGTTCAGAGCAGCTTTGGCTGCTCGGTGTTTGCACGTCTGCCAGACTTGTACTACAAATGAATACAATGTAATAACTACGCTAAGTGCTCGAAGAACCAAAACCAATCCTGTGTGACTCAAGTGATAATACCTTGATTGATTTCAGAAGAAGCAGTTGTAAGTCCCAGACACTTGTCCCTTTTATTGACTTGAGAATTAATTAATTTATGAGTGGGTTTCACATTTTCACATGGTGTTGCAAAATTAGGGTAGAATTAATTATTTGATAATCAGTGAATCCTATTAGGTGAAACAATATGGACTTGTTCAGTAGCTTAAACATTATTCAGCATTAACGTAGCAGTTGTATACTCATTACAATGATGATGCTTTTATTAAATATACCTTCAATTAGTTCTGGTTCAATTTAATCTCTACCTCCTGGAAAAACATTCAATCAAGTGCTGTGACAAGAGCAGAATGATGAATATGCCAGGCCCAGGACTGCTTAATCCTTTAAGGGTATTACATAGTCTTCATTAAGGTGAACTTTAGAAATGCTTGCCTTAGGTTCTTCTCTTCCTTGAAACATCATCTGAAAAGCATTAGCATGTCATCCTTCCTTCATGCATTAAAATAAATAAGTCATGGTTCAACCATTTATAGTATCATGTTTGGACCTGTGACAGATAATTAGGGGAGAACAGGGCATGCTAAGTCTTTCTAACTTTCTCCTCATTACTTGATATACTCCAGGTCCAGCAGCCTGGGAGCATAATACCGGGGAAAGGGTTTTCCTGGGATATGGGGGCTGCACCTGGGTGAGAAATCAGGCCCCGTCCTGACAGCCAAGGCTGCCCATGGGCGGGGAGCAGGGGGCTCCCCTTTTCTGCCCTCACCAGAGACCTCAGCAGCTACATTAATAAAATCTGCAGAGTGGCTCTGGTGGTGGGACCTGTGGCTCATGTCAGGGAATGGGAATTGTGTCGCCCCCAGAGTAGCACTACACCTCCAGGTGCCTTGTATTCAGTGCTGATCTGATAGTGCTTTGCTGCTTCTCTTGCCCATATTTAAATCAACACTATCATTACTAATCAGAGAATTATAATAACTAACAAAAGAGACATTTCCTATACCCTGGAGGATGAGGTTTTCAGGGAGGCAGTAATGGATATGGAGTTTTTCCCCTTTCAAATTCCAGCAAGGGCAGCTGCGACTGCAAATCGTTACCATATGCTATTTTGTCTGTCGTCTTTCTGAAATGAGTAAGTGGACTGGACAGCTTCCATATTAGATAAAAAAATATTACAAGTGACATCTCCAGAGCCTCTGTGCCCTAGCTGAAGACAGCAGAGAGCAGCATGGGGAGAGTGAGACCTCTTGAGAAAAATTCAGTCCCACACCACATATTTTTTGTGCGCTGATGTTTCTGAATGCCCAGCCTGGAAAGCTGCATTTCATCCTCATTTTGAATGCTCAGCCTGTGAACCTGAACTCTTTAATATAGTTTTTATTTTGCTCTCAAAACTGACTCAATTGGCATGTTTCTGATTTAGAGCACTCTGAAAAACTTGGATGTGAATTTCTTGTGCCCACTTGACTTGCACAGTGACGGTGAGAAACTCCCAGTGACCTGTCATGGAGCCTTTCAGAAGAGTCAGCAGCTAATCTGATGACTGTTACCACATCTGAGTGCAATAATAATAATAATAATAGTAATAATAATAATAGTAATGAATTTATCCTCTGTTCATTTCAGTTCTGCTGCTGGAAAACAAGGATGAAGAGTTTCTTCTCACTCTTCATGTGCACTTGTCCTAGGAGATTGTGCGAGCACAGTGTACTTCAAATTCATTTGCTGTTTTGATTTCTCTGGCAGCTAAGAGGGTGCCTTTGATCCCTCTACTGTCACTTTGTTTTTGCATTTTGATGATTTTATCATGAATTCATGTTTAATTCACGCTGCAGTGATGAAGTAAGTGGCAACACTCAAAAAAAGGATACTTTTTGCAAAATCAAACCATATTCATTTGAACTCTGTATGAACTACTTCATTCCTTTGAAGTAGAATATATTAATGAGGACAGACATTAAGAAAGAAGATCCTTGTATCGTCACATTTATTATCTTATCTGAGGTTACAGTGGAGGTAGATCTGTCAGATGAAAAATGGAGTGTTCTTTGAGTAAACTTAGTTGAAACACATGGACAAACAGCTAATTGTATACTGATAGCTTTTTGATTTTTAACCTTTTTTATCTCTATTTCTGCTTTTGCATTACATACTCAGCGATACACAGGAATTTTATGGACACACCCACATGCATAATTAACATCACATGCACAAATTCAAAATGCTTTCAGCATGTTGGTAGGGCAAGGATGTTTCTTGGAGCCTGTGGTTTTTACAGGCAGTTATAATATCTTTAATCTAAGGATTCTTGTGAAAATGCTTAGGCATCCTTTTTCTTTTTGTTGTTTTACATCTCAGTGAGTCAGACTGACTGAAACAAAGAAACTACTTGCATTTCTTTCCTTAGTAATTGGACTACTCTGCCGGAATGTTGGCATGTTTGCTTTGCTCACCAGGCCAGGTGTGCAGTGGGATGAGTGGCAAAGGGGATAACTCAAAAATCAGACCATCAAAGAGCAGTGATGGCTTCAGAAGAGAAATTTGGCTAGTACATAAAGCAAACTCGGATTCTATTTAAATATGCTTAAATTTGATTGAGCTAGGATTTTAGTCTCTAGGACAACACTTTCATTCACAGTTGCAGCACTTTTGAGCAGAAATGAGCTTGTTTAATTCTGTTACTCAGAATGGTTAACAATGTTACTCAGAGCTCTGATGGACAAGTGTGGCGCCTGAACAAAAATGCTGGGGAGAAGGTGGAAGAGGGAGAAAATAAAAACAGGTGGCAAGGGGCCCAGGAGCAATAGAAGTCTGAATGAGAACACCTTTATCACTTTTGCAACAGCAGCTTAAAGGCCCAAGGAGAGAAATAGATTTTGTAAATCAGACTAAATATTTTTTACAGGGTGCAGTGTGCAGCTTAAGAATCCAGCTGGGAAAAATAGCTCCTGCAAATCAGTGAAGAAACTATATTTTACTGGCTACTATCTAGGAGCAAGGAGAGATAGGATAGAGGAAGACCTTTTACAAGGCAAAGAACAAATATATATGAATATGTGTGTGGGGTTTGTTTTGATTTTAGTTTTTGGGATGGGTTTTTTCGAGTGTCCATAAAAAGGCCCATAAAAAAGATACCAACGTTGAATAGCCATGTTTACTGGTTCCTATAAAACCTGTAAGCCTGCCTTAGTGCTTTAAAAATCATGTGTTGATGTATATTTTACATTGACTAGTCATTTATGCATATAAAAACATCTATTTTATAGAGAAATCTTGTTATGGATTCTACCATACAGTAACTTCAGAGAAGCCACTTGAAATACCAGAAAATGAGTAAATACATGAGATGGCAGCTCTTGTTTTGGAATAAGAAACAGAAAGATTAAGAAATCATTAGTGATAATCCTCCCAATGATGAATACGTAGCTTATCAAGGTAATTATGTTAAAAGGAGATCATAATTGTGCAGTGGCTTCTGAGAGCAGAGGCTGGAGCCAGCTGTTCTGCTGCTCAGTTAGGTGATCCTTTCCAGAGGCATTTCCCTGCCACTGCCAGTCCAGGGAAGGTCCTGCCCTGATGATGGAAGGATGACACTGGTAGTGGAAGTGCATCTTTAGCAGATAAAAGGGGTTTTTGTATCACTAGGAAAGGGAATTGGTTAATAGGACTTAACAAGTGCTGAAATAGGAAGGAGATGTTTGCAAATCTGAAGATTTTTTTTGTTTTGTTTTGTTTTCTTTTTGATTTTCTTGTCTCATCCATCTTTCTGAAAGATGGACAAGAACTGTGTGCTGATTGGGAACAGAATAAGCTGTCAAAGAACATACTGAATCTGCCCACTCATTTTTTATGTGAATAAGAAGCTGAATAGAAAAGATACAAACACTGAAATATTTGTAATTTTTTTTTTTTAAAAAAAG
>WAAG01003528.1:0-15959 GCA_013390105.1 Tichodroma muraria
ATGAATTGAATTAAAAATTACTAAGTGAATGACATTAAAATGACCTCATTGAGGAGCTAGGCTAGAATTCAGAGATCTACTTCTGCTAGCACAAACATAAAACTAATTCAGCATCACCGTTCCAAGTGTTTTAATGGTTTTGATTCCGCTTCCCACTAAGCATCAGCCAACATACAGCACTGAATAAGAAAGTTAGATGGAATCCAAATATGATTATTATTTGGTATAATAAAAATTTCTCCTAATAAATGCATAAGCATGCAATACAAGTGCATCACAATCACATTTATCTAACGTGAATAAAAGTTTTTTGGACTTTGCTCCCGATTCCTCAAACTATCAAAATAGAGTGCTTAGCTCTCCATGATTAACAAAGAAGAGAATGTTTCTCTTACAAACAGGACTCAAAAGAGAAAGCACATGCAGTCTTACTGAATGGAAGGGATGTTTTTGAAGCACGTTACCTATTGCCAAAAAGATAACAAACAGGAGTATGATTTGAAATCCCCGTAGAAGCACAGGTTATCTAAGAGAAGTTGTCAGTAAGTAGAGCAAAAGAAGAGTACAAGCAAAAAAAGGGCTGAAAGAGCAACTTGGAATGTATTAATTTCAGCAGAGGTACATCAGTAGTCCCTCACATACTTAGCATTACTAAATTTGAAGCCCTCTAATGAAATGACTTTATTAGAATTCTCTCTGGCATGGCATGCTGAGCATGAATGCAACATAAGTGAATAAACAGTCCTTTCTCACTGGCTTTCTGCCAATCTGACTGCAAAACAGGCCTCACACACAAAACCAGCCATCCTTGAAGACCCTGAATGCCAGCAGTGCACCCCTGACTTATTTGGCCACAAGATGTTGATGTCTCCATGCACCATGCAGAAAAGCAACACAGGACACTACTCTGGCCTCATTTGTTAGAAGAGCTGGGGATAGGGCACATATCTCTCAAACATGAAAGACATGAACACCATATCAAATCCTATTTCATATTTCTGAACAGTTTGTCAGCTAAGTTAAAACATTTATATCTTAATATTATTAAACAACATCACTGTAATTCCCAAATACTATCTTTCCAAGTAAAAAGACACAGATTTTACTTTTCATGCTCCTCCAAGCAGTCTGCATTTCAGACTTGCTGTGGCAAGGAAAACCAGAGGCAGCAAACTAATCCTGTAATACTTAATGCAAACAGATGAACCAAGAGAAAGCCTTCTATTACTCTGTTCCAAGTACTTTAATTTTCACAAGTTGCAAATCTCAACGTTATGTTTTGTTTAGGAAATTTATGTCTAACATGTAAACTGAACAAAAAAATCCCTGAGAACATTATACAACTGACCATGTAAATGCATATCTACAAGACTCTACATTTTTCTTAGCCCAAATTCTGTGTGATAGAGATCCAAGATAAAAACTCTGAGTAGAATCAGCAGTATTCAAAGAGGAAGAAGTCGTAGGAATATGCAGTAAGACTTTAAACATGACTATCATAACAGATTTCTATTATCTCATTTGTTTAGGTTACGTGGTAGAGTAACCATGAAATAATATCTTGTATTCTTTTAAAACAGGTTTAGGAACCAAAGCACAACAGGTGCCATGAAACAGCAAAAAGAAGATTGTGAATTTTTGGTTTCTGAAGACTGACAACATCCCGTCCCACCACAACCTGTGACTTGCATTCCCAGTGAAAACATTAGATTCACTGTGAAGCGAAAAAATCAATCTGTGTGTTCTAAAGAACCTGGCATGCACTTTCAAAGTAATCCTTTCAGACATGGAAAATTCAAATTTTCAAACGACAAGCTGACACCTACTAGCTCAAGATTAAGATCACTGCTAATAAAACTTAGGCTCTCAAATACCCATGTTGCCAGCACTGATAAGAATTGTTTTAATAAATGTTCTTCTTGCCCAACAATCCACTCAAGAAGATGAAACAAGGGGTAGGATCATAGAGGCTTCAGACTTGAATCAGTTCTTCATACATGTATTCAAGGCAGACCAGTAGAGGTGAAAAGATTGCCTTTTGCCAGCTGCTCTAAATGTAAGATGTTGAGACAGAGATTTGCCTCACAAATCCACGGCAGAGTCCCTTATATACACACCTGCATACTGAATTGAGCAAGGGGGTAAAAAAGCAACCAGTGATACAGTGGGAACTTCGAACACACTGCAAGCAGCCAACGTGGGAAGTCACTGCAATGCTTTCCAGACTTCAATGCAGGAAACATTTCTACCATTTCTACCTTTGAGCCAGCCCCACAGCACCGTCCCCAGCGATGACTGTACTGCTGAACTGCAAACCGGGCCAGGCTTCTACAGAGATGATTTTGCAAAGCTTTAATGTATCACAACCACAGATGAAGAATCAAGATAATCCCTCTGTTCTCCAGCAAACACATTCATTTCACTTGTGTTTCTCACCTACCGAGTTTTCAAGGAGTTCTGAAAGCACCTGCAGGGCATTGCTGATGTGCTGAACTCACCACCACAGCTACAACAGCTGAGCCCAAAATATTATATTCTCCCCAAGAGAAGGCCAACGGCAGGACTTGCAGGCTCCCATTAGGCCACAAACACTGCTTGATCTCAGCAGCCTCGTCTGCAGCCAGGTGAAAAACTTCTTCTTGCATGGCACCACAACGAGCAGCCTCAATGACCTAATCCACTGGGAAGACTCCAAAGCCAAATGGCAAGACTTCAGTGACACAAACAGGAGAAGAGCCATCTCCCTAGATAGTTTTCATGGTAGGGAAGAAATACATTTAAACCAAACATGGAAATACCCATAATAATTAAAAACTTTGTCATACTTTCTATCTCACTTACTGTCCTTATTTTCTGGCAAAATTTTGAAAAAAATCTTGCAACTGTGCTCCTAAGAGTCACAAAGTTGTTTTTTATAATCATAAACCAATTATTGTCTAAATGTTATAGATACAGAGCTGTTTACCCTGGAAGTAGGTGCTCCTTTTTCATTTCAACTTCATCATCACAGTAATATTAAAAATATCAGGATGCCTGTATCTTTTCTTTGTAGTGGTTAAATCCTAAAAAAGGAGCAGTAGCAGATCAAGAAGTCAATAAAAAAGAAAAATTAATTCACTGTTTTCTATTTCTGGAATTTACTTTCGTGTGTTTACGTTATAAACCCTTTCCCAAAAGTACTGAAGAAAAACGATCTTCCTTCATCCACACATTAAAAAGAAAAAAACACACCACAAAGCCATGAGAAATCAAAATAGAGGGCCAAACAGAGGAGATATGAGCAGGGAGTAAGATCCAAGATGCAAAAATCATATCCTATACTTGCATCAGAACACAAAACAACACAAATTACAACATCTTGGCATATAGAAAAGCAATAAAGGAATTGCATAGTTATAAACACCAGCAATGTATCTTGTCATAACATTTAATCAAATGTCAGACACCGTAATATCATGGTCTGATGTTAGACATTGTTAAATGGTTTTCATCCCTTCCCCTCAGTGTTCTCTTGTGAGGTCCAGCAGTGCCTAGCTTTTTATTATTTATTTTTCTATTATTTTCCTTTCTATGGAAATGAACCATGGCCTGAGATTTCCAAGCCTTTAAATGGGTTCACACTTTTGAAATCAACTAACAGCAGAGGCTGCAGGAAAACTGTGACAACTTCAAAAAAATAAAAAAAGCTGGACAAAAGGGATTTCCACTGAAGCAATCACCAATAAGAAATCTGGCTATTTAATACTTGCTAATTTAACACTTAAGAGAACAACATTACATCAGTCTTTGTTGTGGAAAAACAAACACATCCTTAAAACTCCTTACTACATCCTGATGCACCTGTTACCAAGGAAGGGATTGTTTACATTAGTTTTACACCTGGGAGGGAAAGGAGGAATTGTAAAAATGGGAGCTAAAGTGGCAAACTGTAGAAGGAGGCATTTTCAAAATCACACTTCTAAGGTAAGAATTATCAATTTTTTTCTCTCTGAGAATGATTTTTTTGTTTATTCTTTTTCAAGGTTTTTATTTACTTTTGCTATGACAAAAAAAAATCCTTGCAAGGCATATTTTTTTTTCAGTCTTTGTTGGCATTTGATTACATGCAAAATCCACTGAATTTATGGAGACCTCAGCAATCAACTGCCAGGAATCCAAGAAAAAGCCCTTAGGCAGGTTTTAAAACAGGAGACAGTTTAGCATTTTTGTCCTCACAGGACTAGATGAATCACGTTCACTTTTTCTTCCCCTGCTCCCTCCTCCTTCCAGTGAAAAAGTTCTGTTGGTTGAATGCTGGGGCAAAGGCACAGACTGTATTAGACCATCTGAAAAACGGAGTCCAGAAGTAGCTTCTGCCTTTGACAACTTCAGAGAAAGGCAAATCAGAGAAAGGCAGCCAAAAGGCAAGGGAGATGAGCCTCCAGGTGGGAGCACAAACAGGTCCCTGCCACTGAGCAGGCCGCCCAGCACAGCAGCCTTGGAACGCTGCTGTGTGCCACGGCATCACAGCGGCAACACAAAGCTCTCTTTGCTGAATCTTCCATTAATCAGTAGCTTTACAATAACTTATAACCTAAGCACAAAGGCCAGAAGGACTGGCAGGGCCCAGAGTCTGAGTGACTCGTTGGTAAGCGAAGGCTGGAAACATCAGACAAATACAAACAAACGCCAGCACAGGTGTGAAAGAACAAGCACAACCCAGCTTCAGACCAAATCCCAAACCCCTCAATTAAAAGCAGGGAGAAGCAGCCTGTGTGCTGGCACTGCCTTGGCGAGTTTATGGCTCAGTAACAAATGGGTTTGAAAGGACCAACGTTTAAACACAATAAACAGGTGGAGTTTAAGAGGTGGCACCAATAAGCTCTCTCCCATCTCATTCACCTGCATTAACCTACCCAGTAATGCAGTATTTTCTCTACCTACATAATGCACACTGCCTATTTAAAGAGTAACTTTTCAGCAGTAACGTTCTTCTTAAGGAGACAGAAAAACAATGGACAACTAACAAAGTCACTTCCACTAATTCAAAAAAGTAAACCATTCAACAGACTGTTCGATCAAATTCCTGTGAGGGTAACTTAAATTGTGTATTTCTCCTTGACCATTTTTCTATAAGATTCCAGTCTTACAGACCCTGCCAATAAAATTCATCAACACAACTGAAATAGGAAAGATAAGCAGCATTTACACCAGAAGTTTCATGACCTAAAGTTCTGGGGTCAGCCAGGTGAAAAACAATTACTCTAACCTCAAATCATCATCATTTTGGCATTATTTTCCCATCCATAAAAGGAGGTATGGATGAGATTTCTTTGCAGAGAACGCTGCAATTGATAGCTTTGTTCCAGTTCACTACAGTTTCTTATTGATTTTCTCTCGTTTTAGCCTGCATTGATTTGTTAATCCCTTCTCTGTAACAGTCCTAATGACAAATTGAGAATGAAAAACTGCATGCTTTAGGGCCTTTTCCACCAACCTCTAGCTTCAAACCATATTTTCACTTGCACTTGGACCATGTCCATGCACTTACCCTAGGTTAGATCTGATTCACCTTAAACTGGGCTGGGTGCATTTTACACTGAAACCTTTCTGTTCAGGCTTCTCATGGATGAACAAAGCAACCAAAATCACGTCAGTGAGGCAGAACTGGAGTTCTCCCAAGGTTGCTGCTCAGAGAGACTGTCTCAAAACCAAGTATTTTTTAAGTAATTTTGCAGCACTGCCTATGGTTGATTAGCAGGCATTAACTGCACTGTGCACCTAAAGGGCATTACTGAGCATTTATGGCATTAGTTGGTGCAAAGAAATCCTTCCAAGGAGCAGGATCACAAGCTGTCTCTAAGCTCAGAGCTGCAGTCGTGATGCACTGTTACTAGAACAATCCATGCAGAAGGACAGGACCCAGCCAGTATTTTTAATTTAAGGAATATAGTATGAGCATAGAGAACAGAGAGTTACAACAAGGCAATTTAGTAATTGTGCTAATAATAAGCTCATTACATAGAGCTGCCAATTTGGTGTCATTGTTGGGGCCTCACCACCGACAGCTGATGCCTGTTTGCACAAGCCATAGCTACTGCTGCAAGTAGTTTTAGTCTCTTTTCATTTCCTCATACTTTCAGTGATCTCCAAGTAAGGAACTCATTTGGAATTCTAACTGCAACACACCACCAAATTGAAAATTAATTTATGACTTATGAAGATTAAGGCTTGCCCAGAGTCACATTTGTAACACCTCACTCATCACATGCTGGGTGGGTCTCCACCTCCTGACTTTATCCCATGTCAGTCCTCTCCTACACCACCCCATCTGTCAGGAAATTGACCTTTCCTGGTCTCCCATACAGATTGCAGAGCAGCCTAGCCCTGGCTGCCACCTCACTGCTGCAGTACAACCCCAGCAGACCAATTTTGGTCATTTTAAACCAATCCTTATGTGCAAAAGTAACACTTGCAAAGCCTCTAGTTTGTACCCACACAGCATGTGCTCCCTGGCACGCAAAGGCAGCGAGGGAGTTCTCCTTTGCCATTCCCTTGGTGTGACTTTGGTTTCCCATCTCCCTCTATGCAATGCCAGCTGCAAGGAAATTGGTAGGGGTGGCAGGAAGCACAGTGCTGGGAACCAGTATCACCTCCTCTTTGCTTTCCAAAAATTACAGACCCAGAGCTGGTGAGCTAGGCTCCGCTCATAACACACTGCTATTCTTAACTTGCAGAAATGACTTTGCTATGAATGTTAAATGTCTCTCTACCCAGGCCATAAAATACTCGGTACAAACCACGGTCATGTCTTAATGGGACAAGAAAAGCACAGAATAAGTGGGATGACTACCTAGGTAAAAAGTGGCATTTGGGTGGCAGCAGTTTGGTACCGCTCTCAATTTCCAGCTTAGGAGAATGGCAGAGAGAATTAAGAAATAAATCCTGTTTCCTCGTTGCCTGTGACATGACTGTAAACTCTCAATGTTCTTGCAGTACTGCCAGGATTAGTGTTACTCTCCCACACAGGGCATGCAGAGCACACAAACACACCTAATCGGACACAGACTTGCTGCATTTTGTATGCAGACTGTAGTTTCAATCTTCTGTTACATCCTGTTTGGATTTTTTCCCCCCTAATAATAATTTCAACAACTTGGTCTCCTATTTTCATCATTAATTGCAATTTGTCACCTGCACAGTGAGCTGCACTCGGAACCCACTTCTCTGTGGCCTTTATTTTCCTTTATTGTCACTTAAAGTTAATTGATAAGCCAAGAACTCAATGCAAAAATATTAAAGGGACAATCTCTAGAGCAAATTTTTCATCATTGCGTCTCTAAAACAGCATAACAAAATCAATCAAGGAAAATTCAACAATGCCATTTCTCCAAAGACATCGATCAAGCCCAACTCATAAAAAACACCAGTTCATAACGGGAGAAAACCACACCAAACCAAAACACTCATAACACACACCAAAATATTACTTGCTTAGCAAGTGAGAAATTACACATCAACTTTTTTTTGCATTTACCTCCTTCCCCAACACCCAATGTGGGTTTTTTTAAGCAGCTTATTGGATCAGTTACTCCACACATACTCTCAAACTTTGAGCAGCAAAATCTGGTTCAGCTTCAAAGGAATGTTCAACGTGTTTCTCTCCCACAAAAATACAAACCTCTCATTCTGAACATTCAAAATAAACACAGAGTAGTAACCAGTCACACAAATAAGTATTTAAAAGCCACAAACAGAGCATAGAGATGATATATAAAAATATCAGGTTATTTCTTTTGATACCCCTTAAAGCCTCAACTGTAGGTTTACCTACAAAGAGGCGTCTAACAAATTTCCCTGATTTGTCAAAAACAGTTGTCATTTTTTTTAAAACCAAAAAGTTCCATTTTCAATATTATTGTGACTATGTGTTAAGGTAATAATGTGTATACATTAACCTGTCAGTTACATAAGCAATTAATTGTTTTCAATACAGATATCTTAGATTTGTCTTGTAGGCAGCTGCTTAACAGTCTGCAACATGAACAGGGAAAAAGAACAACAAGAATATGCTAAAACCAAAGCTACCTTTCAAACACTTAAACAAAATGACATCTAACTGCAACTGCACTGAAAAGAACAGCAATAAATTTGGCAAAGCACCGTGAGAACATGGGTATTTATGATGCCATTCCCTGAAAGAAAGGAACCATAGAGAGGATCCAAAGCAGTCTGTATTGCACAGGATGAGCATGCACATTGGAACCATGGACCACGGCAGGATCAGGATAAACACGGTAGGTTTATTGACACAGTAGGCACATATTGTCAGGAGTCTCTCAGTTATTTTCGTTCCCAGACACAACAGGTCCCTACACCCATCATCAAGACTGAAGTTGAGTGATGGTCACTTTTTAATTTCCTAACTGAAATGTCAGAGATCCCTCCTCAGAAAACTGTGATCTAGCACAGTTTGCTTTGAGTAGAAAAGGACATGATGAAAACACTGCTCCATGTGAAGCCATGCATATCCAAAATAACTGCAGCCCTTCTTTCCATCCAGCTTAGCAAGAAACATTCAGCACTGCACAGACACTTCTTACTTGTTTATTGCTGCAGCAAATGTTTGCTGCAACGTGAATGACATGCTGAACATACCACAAACAGTAGAACGATAGCTATTAAAACCAAAAATATCAAACAGACTGGAAAAGCATTTTGACAAGGAGGAAACATTAAACCAGATGTTTGTAGCATTTGCTAAATACAGAGACTCATCATATTTCGGGCCATTTGTATTTAATTGTCCTTTCATCTGAAGAGCGGTGGATGAATGCACATCAGATGAGTCAGATGCTCTGGAGAGGTCCCATCAAGGACGCCCCACAACACAAGAGCACTGCCTGCAAAATGCCTCACACAACGACTTCTCAGTGCCTCGGCCTATTCCATGCTGCCTAGGCATCGAAGCACTGAGAACAGCAAACAGACCTGCAGTGGCAAAATGCAAGAACCTTAAATACATTCAACACCAGGAACCTCCAGGCTTTTAAACCTGCCAGGAAGACACGCTCAGATTAGTGGATAATTATCTAAAACTCAGGCTTTTGTTCCTCTTTTACTTCAGTTTAAAGGAAAAAAGTGCTCTTATATCTCAAGGTCAATGTTTTCAGTTGAAGTCAAACTCACAATGGAATAGGTCACTCACAACAATTCAAAAATCAGGTTTTGAAGTGGTAGACACAAACGTTATAACAGTGTCAGTTCAAAGAAAGGAGAATCCTGGTCTTTGGTGGAAAAAGTAGGCAAGCCATGGGCACAGAGACAAGGAGCAACACAGGAGGTTAAATCTACTGTGCTGTCCTTGAACTAAACTCATGAGTCTTATACTGTCCTCTAATCCTTAGATTAGTTTCTCCACTTTGGCTTTAACAATATTAACTGAAGTGCAGAGGCAATCAGCAGACCACAGCTTTGCCAAAAATTCAGTTGAATCATTAAAAGTGATTTATAAAAATAGACTATGAATAAAAACCATCAGTTGTAATCCTCAACTGTTAAACTGTCTCTCTGCATTAAACACAAAAACTGGAATTGTTAATTCAAGGTAAACATGGAAAAGAACTCATCTTCTCTAAATTCCTTTTAATTCAGCTCCCAAATCAAATCCTGTCTCCATATGACAACAAATGGAAAAAGGGGTAGCTTGTGTGTTAACAAAGAACAGCTCACTCTAAATAGCCTACATGCTGCAATTTAATGCATTTTCAAGTATAAATTCTAGCTTTGGCATTATTTTGTAATCTTGAAGTGAAACAATTTAGGTCCTTATTATCTGTTTATCTTTTTTTCATCAACACAGCTCCTCCTAGGATGCAGATGATCCTCTTAAGTCATCTTTGTGCTGTTATCTCTGCAAAGAATGATGTCTGCTCCAGAACACTGCCATCACTAATCACTCAAATCAGGTCTCTCATAAGGAGGAACAGCGCTGAGGGCAGCAGAATAAAGATGAGATTGTTGTTTCTCTTTCTTTTCAAGGAACGTATCTGAATACATCCTTTCACTTTCATGGATCATTTGTCCTGCCAAGGGTAAGTTCCCCTGTGCAAAAGCTGCAGCTGCCTTGGCTTCATATTGTCCCAACAGAACAACGTACTTGAGACACTGCACAGATGAAAAACAGCGTGAAGCAGATTCAGAAATGGGGCTGTCTATACACAACTAATGACAAAAAGTAGGGACACCCGTGTCAAAACAGGTAAGAAAGCTGTCTGAGACTCAGAGGAGTTAAAAGTGACTAAACATTAGTGCAGCATCATGGGCTCTGGGGCCCCAGACAGGGTCCCTCAGGATGGCATCCCTCCCTCCAGTGTGTCGTCTGCACAGCACAGCTTGGTGTCACTGGCAGACTTGCTCAGGGTGCCCTCCATCCCACTGTCCTTGTCACTGACAAACAGCACTGATCCCGATGGCTCAGGAACAGCACTCCTCACTGGTCTCCAGGTGGACATTGAGCCACTGACCTCAACCCCATGACTGCAAAGATCCAGCCAGCTTTTTATCCACAGAGTCACCTGCACGTCAAATCCTTTTCTCTCCAACTTAAAGACAGGATGTCATGTGGGAAAGTGTCAAATGCTTTGCACAGGTCCAGGTAGATGATGGCAGCTCTCTTCCCTCATCCACCATTTCTGTAACCTCATTGTAGAAGGCCACCAGATTTGTCAGGCTGGTGGCCAGATTTGCTGTGGTGAAGCCATGTTGGCTGTCACCAATCACCTCCTTATTTTCCATGGGCCTTAGCATAGTTTCCAGGAGGATCTGTTCCATGATCTTGCCAGGCACACAGGGAGACTGACCAATCTGTAGTTCCCCACATCCTCCTTATTTCACTTTTTTAAAACTGGGGTAATGTTTCCCTTTTTCCAGTAGGAACTTCACTAAACTGCCACAGCTTCTCAAGCATGATGGATGGTGGACTAGCCAATTGTTCTGTTTTTCTCTCAGGACCCACAGATATATCACATCAGGTCCCATGGACTTGGGCACCTTCAGGTTCTTCAAATGGTCTCAAACCTGGTCTCCTCCAAGAGTAAGCAGTGCTTCACTCTCCTTGTTCCTGTCTTTGCCCTCGGCAACTTGGGTCACGTGGCTGGAGAACTTTTGGGTTGGTTGACTGAAACTCTTCAGCCTCTTTTAGAACAAGGCAACTTCTGAAGAAGTTTCACAGGTTCTCTTTAATACCTCGCTAAAGTGTAATGCCCTGGATGATTACACTTTGAGAGCAGCACCTGGACAGATCATTAATCTGGTTTTAAGCCAACAAGGCTGCACCTCAAAGAAAGCCCACCTTCTGCCTGTTCCTCCAGCTCTGCTTTCCTGAACATGTCCCCTTCTTCACCCACGCTAAAACTCAAACTGGAGACTTCTCAAGGAGCACAAGAGATCGAGCATAGTGGGCAGAAGTACTGGATCAGCCATCAACCACGTCTCAAACATATCAGAAGTTTTTGCTCCTGCCCCTACAGTACCAAGAATTTCCATCTCCTCAGCCACAATACAAGCTTTATATGGCTGTGCAAGCCTCCCCCATGGATCAGAGGGACCACTAGTTGTGATTTGTGTGGTGCTGGTCTGGAGTTTCAGATAAAAGTAGTGCTGCACCTTCGCTGTTCAGCTGCACTGCAAGCACAACTTACACCTGCACACACTGACACCTGACGGAACTTGGAATCTTTTGCTAAAGCTGATTCCCCTAAGGAAAAAAATCAGTTCCTGAATGCAAAAGCCTTTTAAAAGAAATAATTGAATCTTATTAATTTCTGAGCTTACAGGAAGAGCAGGCCAAGGCTTGTGCTGCAGAATTTGGAAGGGTTCTATTAGGAAACTGTTCTGATTATTTTAATGCACACAAAAAAAAAAACAAAAAGGGGAGGGGGGGTTGGAAATGGTAATTTTCTTCTTTACCTGAGATGCTCCATTTAGGCAAGGAACCGAAACAGGGGTGTCACACAACAGCTCCAAGCACTGCTCAGATGCTGTGCTCTGCTGCCCGCCGGGAACCACCGCGTGCCTTCCAAGCTGCCCGTAGTCCACTCTGCCCCAGGTGAACACCTTGCCAGCTTCTAAACACAAAACACATTTCATGATTACTTATTCACCAAGTTCTGAGACGTGTGGATGCCAACTCAAAACCACAACTTTTTAACGCATCTTGTCTACAGATTCAAAAATGGTGAAAATTTATTTCTAGGAACAGAAAAAAAAAACCAACACGAAAAACTAGCTCAAGATATTGTGAGATACTTCTAGGCAGCTACTCATTCTTCATTAACTTGTTTTCCAGCAGAATAACATCTTGATGGTGGCCTGGGTTGTAAATAAAACGTCAGTAAAGCTGCATAACCTGGATATTCCACATACAATAAATACACTTTGGTTATACAAAAAGTATAACATATTTCAGGTTAATGGAAGAACAAACAAAACAGCCTATTCTGAAACATAAAAGATTATAAAAAAGAGAATTATTTTCTTTTCCCATTCTTTGTCATAGACAATTCATAGCATGACCTGCATTTAACAGAGTTTTATGTTTTCCTGAAAGAAGTTAAGATTCTGTCACTACTGTTAGCAGAGCTATAGTCCTCAGGAGACAGCTGGTTAGTCAGAACACCAGCACAACTGCCATTAAGCATTGGAAATGCACTGGTTTGTTTTCACAGGAATCACACATTGGCCAAGCAAAGGTAACTTTAAATGAAATCAACACTATATGGATCACTCTTCTCTCCAAGGGTTATTATTCCAAGTGCACTGCTGCAGGACTAACACCCAAACCACCATTCTCCTGTATGGATAACATCCATAGACATCCTTCTTACCTTTGCTTTCCTTGAATTAAAAAAAAAAAATTAAAAAAAATCATACAAAGTGACAGCTTTATTTTCTTAATGAAGTGACAAGGTCCCTGAAGATAAGCCATGAAAAGCTGTCCCTTCTGGGCTCCCAATTAAAAAAGTTACATAAACACAGCATAAGGTGAAGTCCTCAACTTGGTTTTAACTAGAAGCACCAACCCACATTCCAGCCCAGAAAGAAACCTGCAATGACCTTGAGTTATGTACACACTTCAGCCAAGGCTCAAACTGCTCTCCGGAGTTGAACTCAAGTTATCGCATTTATAGGCCAAAAGATGTGGATCTGGGGGAAACACCACCCAGTCCAGCAAGTCAGCTTGCACACACACCCCCCCCACACACACACCCCTCCCTGTCAGTCAGTACATGCACACCGCACAGAGCGCTCGGGTGCAGGGGGCAAGGTCACACCACCCAAAGGTGACAACTGAGAGGTTTCTAAACAGATGCCAAAACACAAACCCATGGAAATCTGAATCCTTTTCCTTAGGGTGCTGTTAGACTGTCTTAAAAGGGACACAGGTGGACACTGCTGGTTTGTGGAGTTTAAGGTGACAATGCATTTTGTAAATGAACTGGAAACATCAGCTCACATACAGGAGAAGTATAGGCATTTTCCTTGGAAATCTGCTGGCAGTGGTATCTTTCACTCCAATCACTGCAAGTTTTTCAGATGCATTCGCTCAGTTCACTGATAATGCTTCCCCTAAAATAATTAAGTGATAAAATTAGTTGTCCTTCTCTCTCAAGGGCACAAAGCTTTTTTCCTTTGCAGCGTCCTTTCAGTTCAGGGAAAAGCTGAAAACAGTCACATACTACATTCAATACAAGTGAGGTCTTTTACCATAGTAGCTACATTTTGTTAGGCTAAGGGATAAAAATAAATTTCATTAAGAGAACTACTAGTGTATCTTAGATTAGGAGGACAGTCTGAGGTTTAAAAAATATGCTTGTACTGAAGTTAATATATTTACTTTGCAATTGATATAGATCTCCGCTAAAAACATCTGCAACTGCAAAAACGTACTTAACAAATTTAAATACAGACTAAGCTTCAGGCTTTTACATCAGACCAGGTTACTGCACTTCTACAGAACCCTACTGGTGGACTGGGAAAGGATAGGCAGGCTGCTCTATTTTATATTAACTACAGGAACTGAAACTGAGTTTTATGAAACCTAAAGCCGGAAAGAATTTTTGCAACATCTAGTTAGATCATTAATATACCACAGGCTCTCAAGCCCAGACATTGCTGTATTGATCCTAAGGACTATAGCTGAATTAAAGCATTTCAGCTCTCAGAAGCCAAAAGTATCAAGTGCCACAGGCGAAAACATCAGCAAGCTGCAAGGCCTCTGAAAAGGCAAGCTCTGAATTGATAATACAGACGCAGATCCTCACACATTCCACATACATATTCCACATACAGCACCATCTGTACACAGAGGCAACAAAGGTTTCTCCCAACTCAACCCTTTGGGGGAAAAAACTCCTTCCTTAAATGAATCTGGTGCTCTGTCTGGACCCAGACATGAACAAGAAACACCAGCCACTTACATAACAAAAATGAACCTTAGCACCATCCCACCAGGGGACTGCTCCAGTGGAATTGAAGACTGCAAGCATGTGTGAAGGACTAAAACAGCAGCCATGCTTAGCTACAACAAAACACCTGGCACCCACAGATTCTATTCTGTTTCACTGGACAAGCCAGCAAAGAATCACTTACACATGCAAAACCAACAGAACCCTTAGCAGAATGTAAACTATTTCTGTAAAACATGAATGTGAAATGTTTCTGATTACAAACATAGACCACTGCAATTAACTTTTTCTTTTTGCCACAATAGGGGAAATGAGTTTCAGGTGGTTATTAGTCCTCAAGCATAGAGTACCTTCATTAAAAAAGATTAAAGCCAGATAAATTAATTGTTGCTTTTCAGAAGAATTTCTTGCATGCCCAAAGATTAGTTAAGCAACCAGTTCCTTCTCACTGCTCATCAATGCAGTTCTCAGTTCTTACTAAGACACATTCCTTCCCCAGACTTGTTCCTGTTTGCTGAGCATTCCCCATCCCATGCTCAGACTCCCACTAATAGTCAATTATTTCTATTTTTCAGCCAAAAAACAACTGCCCAGGGATCCTTTAAAAAAAAAAAAAACCTCGAAGTACATTTCTGTGAGAGGAACTAAGAGAAGCTGATTTAGATGTGCCTTTTCTATGAAATACTGATTACACTTCCAGCACATAAACAAAAAAAAAAAACCAGTTTCAAGTGGAAATTTCAGGCTGAGGCAAACACCAGTGCATGGAAAATTCCGCCAAAGGTTAAAGTCTTGTCAAAATCCTAAGGAAAAGAAAGCACTGAACTATGACAGAAAGCGTTGAGCAATTGTAATGGGAGGTATTGCTACTGTGCTGCTTATAAAATAGAAGGTATTTTAAAACATTCTAAGAATATTTGAGAAAAAGACATTAGTCATACAGAGTAAGGAGGTTGCAGGATGAATTACTTAAGAATGAAGGGTGATATAACAAGGAGTGTTAGTCTAATATTAGACTAGGACAGATTTTAATTAGAAGTCAAGAAAACATACACAGTGATGAGTCAACTGGACAGAGTACATCAGCCATGGAAGCAGCTGAGACATCAGAAAATGTGATATTTCATACCAGACGCTATGCAGGAAGAGGGCACACAAAAGGCAGGAGCTACTTCTACAACTTGTATAGAAAGAAGTGTACAATACTGAAAAACTTTTCCAGTTCTTCTAAGATACTAACAATGCTTCCTAAGACTTGGATCTTGCCATGTTCTGAGTGAGTATGGAGGCTCCAATTCCAAAAGCACTTCAACTCCTCTACTGTGACCATCCACATTGTCCCAGAGGACTTTATAGCAACTGCTCATTTTTTCACCAGGCAAATGATACACCAAATAAAGTCCAGAGGGTTCAATACCATCTGGAATTAAGGAGTAGGAGAGATAAATTCATGTATCCTGTGTTATTCCAGTTTACAACCTGAATGAACCACATAGTACAGGAGTTCAGAAA
>WAAG01003581.1:5946-16155 GCA_013390105.1 Tichodroma muraria
CGGGGCTGCCGCCGCCGCGCTGCTCTTGGCGGTGTCGGCGGCGCTGCCCCTCGCCCGCGGCTTCTCCGTCCCGCTCCAGCGCCCTGCCGACTGCGGCGCCGACCGCTACTTCGACAGCTCCCGCCTGGCCTGCGCGCCCTGCGGGGCCCACCAGCGGCAGAGCGCCGGCGGTGAGCTGTGGGGGAGGCGCGGCTCGGGCGGCTCCGCGCTAAATCCACCCCCAGCCGCGGGAGACGCGCAGTCGGGCTCAGGCCGTGGCGGTGGAACAGCCGCCTCGGGCAGGTCTGGGAAAGGTTCGAAAGGGCCGGGTTTCCTCAAAGAGCTAAGAGGCCCCAACACAGCTGTGATGTATCTGAGATACAGCTCAGAGGAATGACTTGAAACCTTTTTCTAATAACCTGTCTTTCCTCAAGCATTTTATTGTATTTGCATTTTCATCTGTAAAATTCCACAAGACAGTGAATTTATGTTGTCGAACACTAATGTAACTTGAAACTCTTCGTCGAACTTGAATGTCGGAGACACCGAGTGTCTGAGATCCTCAGGCTGTGCCTATGCTAGTCCAAGTCCCACGCGGGAACTTGGAGCAGATACAACGCAGCCTGACAGTACTAAATGGAAAATACAGATAGTTGGCTGCTTTCTTTGGGGCATAAGGAGGTATTAAAGGGTCCATCTTTTATGAATACACAGTCCAACAAGAGTGGGAGTGCCGTGTTTTATGTACAAATTTGAGGCTAAGGCCTAACAACATCTCTTCAGAACGGGTATTTCAGTCAGAAGCAGTGGTGTGGAGGGCTCTGTTCACAGATGCTGCGTGAAAGCTGCTCACCTTTTCCACCACCACCACGGTGCCATAAAGACTAATCCCATAGTTCACTTACTGGAAAAGAATACACTATTTGTTCTCAGATCCCCTGATAATGTGGGTGTCTAGATCCATAACTCCCTTTTAGGCTGAATCTGCCTCTAAATAAAGGGCTTCAAGGAGAGGAAAATTCCAAGGGGAGGTCAAGGGTTTATTTTTTGCTGCAGATCTGACTGGAGTAGTGAAGGTAGGTGCCACTCAGTGCTGTTTGCATCTTGAATAAGTTCTACTTGTGACTGCCCATACACTCCCTGGCTAGCTCATCAGTCTGGATTCTGCTTTCAGGTGACATGCCTAAAAATCTAGGTATTGTCACTGTGAGTATCACAACTCGAACTTTTCATTGATCTAATCCAACTGGGCTTTTTCTTCTTTAGAATTAAGTTGAAATGGTTGATCACTTTGACAAATGTTTCTGTACAGCTGGTCTCGTTACTTTAGGGTTATAAAAATTTCCACAGAATTTGACGTTATTTTTGCCTGCACAGTTCAATAAGCTTACATTATAAAAGCAGTTTATTTGTACATATAATCAATTTTGGTTTTTGGTTTGTGGTATGTGTTAAAAAGTACAGAGGGAAGTTCATGACACTGAGACAAGAAAAGTTTCTAAAGGAAAAGTTGTTGAGCACTAGCAGATGGGCATTATACTGCATCGTGAAAATAGTGTTTAATTTCATACAAAATGTTAAATATGTTCTGCTCACTCACGGAGAACCATTCAATATAAACTTTGATCCCCATGCACAATTCTAAAAGCCTTGAGTTTAAAACAGCTTTTCATACAACAGTTACATTTTGAAAAATCTTTTCATAGGAACACATTTGGGTTTTAGGACTGACTTCAAATTGAAAAAACCTGTATACAAGCATATAATGCTGGTGGTGTAGAGAGGAAAGGCTGTGGCAAGGTTTAGATGGAGAGATTATGTCTGTTTACAGACTACCTGGTAAAATTTGGTTTAATTAGAAAACCCACAAAATACAAGCTCTGGGTCCCTGTTTCACCCTGGTAGATCAGTCAGCCTTGTAACATTCTCCTAAAATGTCTGTGTGCAAACTGTAACATGGGCATTTTTTAAAAGGCAAGATGATTTTCATTCACATCTCACTCAAGTGTTTTATGTGTCTATCTAATAATCCATCGATCTCTTGAGAGCAATAGTAGCTGTGCTTAGTATTCTGTTACAACCAGTCTTACATAGATTAAAAGTGCATTTGTTTTGATTTCTTCAGGTAGTTCCTGTGTATGTGAGCCAGGATACAGGATGGTTTCTGATAGCGGTGGGTTTTCTGTTACTTGTGAAAAATGCCCAGAAAATATGGTAAGTATTGAATGTTTCATGTTTGCCATAATGATAAAATACTAATCATAACCATTATGGGTTTTTAAATTTTATCCTGACTGCATGTTATTTTTCATTAATTTAAAATATTTTTGTGTAATAGTCTTTGGGAATTTTCAAGACCATGCTTATATGTAGTATTTATTTTTTTTTTCAATTTAGAATTGTCTATTTCTGTTATTTTGCAGGCTTTTTTTAATTACAAATTTGACCCCACAGACAAAATAAGAATTTTTTTAAATATTTAAGTTCCTTCCACTGCTTTTCTTCTTTGCTTTGTCCTTGCCCAGAGAGCACAACTCTGTACAACGTTAAAGATGCTTTTCAGCTCATAGGTATCTTAACTGATTATTTATGTAAATACCATTATTGTAATATTTAGTCTGTATCTTCATAATCTGTGATATTTCATCTTCTTACTTCAAAACGAGCTGCTCCTACTATGTTACTTTAATTCTAATTATAGTTTGATCAGTTCTTCTGACCTTCCTTGACAAGCTATAATTTTATGTCGTATTCTCAGCATTGATCTGGAGACACCAGGCTTAACCAGATTTTTCCCACTATAGTAAGCAAAGATATGTATTTTTCCAGCAAATCAGCTTTTAAGGGTGAAGCCTTCCTGAATACTTCTTTCCCTTCAATAACTATAGAAGAACTCTCAGGAGAGCAGCTTACTTGCCTGAGTTAGGTGTTCAATGGATAATGGGCTTTGTAGGTAACTTCCCTTTTCTTTCCATCTTCTTGCTGTTAGACAAAGACTTTGGCACATATCTGTTTGTGTTGTCATCTTTTACTGTTTCTTCCTCTTTCCTGCAATGGTGGAATTTGCCTCTGATCTACTGCCAAGGCTTTTGCAAAGATGAAATGATGATAGTGAAGAGGGGAGTAGCATCAGTAGCACTAAAGGAGAAGCAGTTATCTTCATCTTCCTCAGTTGCTTTTATCTATAGTGCAGTTACTTTATATTATAATATAAGTGTGAATGTGAACTGTCTGGGTAGGTACAAAATTGCAAACAGTTATATAAACTTCTTCACCTAGAACTCTTCCATTTCTGTTACTTCTGTATATTTATATACAATTGCAATATGTAATTTATATGCAAAATATCTATGTATACATTATTATGTTTATTCAATGTATCTCTTTTTAAATATTCTACTTTAATTTTCCCTGAAGGATGTAAGCTAACAGGTTTGGAAGAGCTTAACTTTTTTTTGTGTGTCTGCTAGAAATTACTTTTGCCAGATTGTTTAGCCTTTTTTTATCTTTAAAAGCTTCATGAATGTTATCAATGTTTTATCTGAACACATTTTCTAGTAACTAATGGCTGGATAAGGCATTCTTCAACACTACTGTGTGATCTCTATGTTTCTGAAAATTCTAATAGTTTTATGTTTTATTTTAGAGTGGAGTTACTCAAGATGGGTGGAATTGTATTACTTGCCCCAAAGGCCTGACTTCAAAAGGAAATTGTAAATGCCCCAACAATGAAATACTAGGTAAAAAATATATGCCAATTATGAGATGATAGCACTTATTTTAGATATTTGAGTTTACTAAGATAGCTCTTCTGTTAAATAAGAAAGAAAATTTTACATATGTTTTCATATCTAATGTAAAAATTCAACATCGCTCTTGATCTTAATCGTCATTTCTGAAAGACAGCGGATTAATCTGTACCATTGCTCATTGCAATGAAAACTACTATGCAAACAACTATTATGCAAACATTCCACGTTTGTGAAACTTGTGTTTCACTTCCTTCAATCTCTTTGGCAATGGATGGAGTCATTAAAGTTGGAATAAAGCAATGTCAATATAGACTATAAAAGCATTACAGTGTTTTGAAGTATAAAGAGCAGTAAAGGAATTATACCTACATGAGTAGGTGGAAGAGAACAGGCTGAGCAAACCAAGGCAATGGCTGTGCATTAGTGTTAGTGGATTTCATTCCTCCCTGAGACACCTGTACCTGTGACTTTCTGCGATGTGCTTCCCTATACCTGTGCTTCCCTGTATCTGTGCTTCTTACTTGGTGTTCTCTAGTAGTTGGAAATGATTTTCAGTAGACAGAAAAATAATCTTAGTGTTTGTACTAAATGGATTTTGCAGATTTTGCATAGTAGAAACATAAGAGCGAAGTACAGTTTTCATTAGTGGTGTAAAACATAAAAGCTGTTGGGATCTCTAGTTTTCCTTATTTTCAAAGACATGGAATGTCCATAACTATCTGAGTAAGTATTACAAATGTCCTGGTTACATTTCCAACAGAGTATGTTGGAGAATCACTGTTTTCCAGATCAATAATTTTAAATTTTCCTAGGAATCTGGAAAACACTGAATTCCAGTCTTCTACCTTAAACTTTATGAGAGTTACAAAATACATTCCGGGCCTTTATGGTAAAATATTGAGAGCAAAGCTGATTCTGTAATTTGGTGTGCAGGAAGAACATTAGTACTGTATTTTTTTGATTCTCATTGGTTTGGATATTTTTTTAATAATTAGATTTGAAATCTCTTGCCAGATGATATAGTTGGTGGAGGATGCAGTTTTGAAACTTGGAAACTCTGACATTTCCATGAATCATTTCAGATGAAATGTAATTTTTTTTCCCAATAATTTGCAAACTTGTTTTGAATTTTTGCTTTCCAGTGAGGCCTTTGTTTGAAATCTTACTCAGAATAAATAACAGAGTGTCGTGGTTTCATTGTGAACCAGACAGGAAAAAAACTATCAATTTGGGTTGCCAAAAGAAAAGGAATTTTGTAATCAAGAGCAAAGCAGGTTTAAACTTGAAAAGAACAGACTTTTATTAACTAATACAAAAAGGAAAGAAGGAGAAGAAAAAAAAAAACAACTAACAAACTCTTAGAATTAGAATGAAACCTTTCAAACATTCTTCCTCTATTACCAAAATTTCTCTCACTCTCATTAACAACATACAGAAATTACATTTAGAAACTTTCAGTCAGTTTTTCAATTCTAGAATAGTCTTTCTTCAATTCTTCTAGAGATTGGAGCATCTTTTACTCGCTATGGAACTAAAAACTGAAACAAAACAAGACAAAACAAACTTTTCATGATAACAGCCGCCCGGAAAACATTTATATCATGAAAATTCCTCCCATATTTACAGCTCTTTAATAGCTGTACTTCTGGGCCATAATCGATCCATGGGGTTTTTTTTTTTAAAGACAAAACTGTTCAACAGCAAAAGTTCTCTTCTTCATCTTCTTCTCTAGGACAAAATTTCATTGCTCTGTCTAAATCTCCCAACAGTCACAATCATCTCAATACTGGCCCCGTCAATATAGTGTTCTTTTGCTCAGATTTACAATTTGAACCGTTCATCTCCCCATATTCTTTTATGGTTTAAAGGAAAATTGTCTCATTATATTACAGTCCATCACCATAGCTTATAAAAGATTTTAATGTAAAAATAAAACAACTCCTTATCTCTCCTCCACTTAAAATATCACCTTCAATTTCTGACTGTAGAATATCCTTACGCAGTTTCTCTATGTGTCTTCATTCTGTCCTTTCTTTCACTCCGGAGAGGATAGAAGCTTTCTGGTTTCATCTGAATACTTAAGAAGTTCACAAAAAGCAGCAGCCATGCCAAAGCAGTCACATTTACTAAAACAAGCCGTGCTGGGGCTGCAGAGCCATTCCTGGCTATAGTTCTGGCTGGATTCTTATGGTTAGAGAGAAAGAAAGTTAGTGGGTTCTTCTTTCCACCCCTCGGTCTCATTAGGGTTAAATTAGTCCAGAGTGAACTCCACTCAGAAAAGCCATCCCCGCCCGATCTGCGTGATCTTTCCTGGCTCCAAGACAGCCCTGAGGAAAATTCTCTCACCGACCATGCTCAGGAGAAGAAAATTCGAATTCCATCAGCCAGATATCAGCAACGAAGCTCACAGTTTGGCTCTGCGGTCTTTTTTTTCCTTTTTCCCGGTCAGCCTGACTTGCTTCCCCCTCCCCCCCCAGGCCCGACGGCCACGTGGGGAGAGGGGGAGCAGAGAATGTTCGGCAGGAGCTCTTACCTGAGCCTTTGCCGGAAACCAAGAGAGCGATGATTCCCGGGTTTGCATTTAAAAAAGGTGTATCGTAAAAGGCGTACCCACGCTTTCATTGGTTTTATCAAATGTCAGTAATACACATTGGCCAATCACGGCCAAACTACTACACAGAGGAACAGCCAAACTAGACATGAAATGTTGCATTTCTCAAGCTAAACTGCCTGTGCGTGGCTATAAGCAGTGCACACATACATACATACATGAGTGGTGCATTTATAGTGGATGATACTTGCATGTTGTGCTCTTGATTTTTTTCAAAATAAACTCTCTGAATTTATTTTAGATCTATGCAGATGCTGAATTTTTTCACACTTATCTTCCCCTGTGTGAGACTTTGCATCAGGCAGTTTTATCACAGTTGCTTTTCTTTTCTGATTAGTGGAAAGAAGCATTGATGGCGTTTTGCTTAATGAAGCATTGTGCATACATTGTAATGGAAGTGAGCAATCATTCTCTGCCTCAGATGCATCAGGAAGCAGGTGGGTGCTCTTTGTCTTTTGTGATGATAAATTTGAATGTGTCATGCTAGTTTAAATGGAATATTCCTGAGAAACAGACTGTACCTTTGGGATGACTGTTGAAGGCAGGGAATTGGAAATCCTCAACCCTGTATCAAACCCACCGTGTTTTGTGCTCACTGAAGTCCTTATATGGCCAGCAGCTTGGCTTTTTTGTCTTGCTTTAGTGTCACTAAAAAGCAGCCTTTGGATTGGAAGCAGAGCAGAATTCTTATTCTGATAATTAATTATTTGATTTATTTTCTACTTCACTGATAGTAGAAACAGATCAGTAATAACTTTTGAATTTCAGTTCAAACTAGTGAAGTTGCTGATGCTCAGGCATGCTATGTGATCAACTTCCACTGAGGACAAAATATCATACTTAACTACATTTTAAGTGCATTCTTCATTTTTGTGATCCATAGGTGTGTAAGATGTGAAAAGACGTTCATCCAAGTAAGCAAGTCTTGTGATTGCAACAGCCCAAACATTCTAGTAAGTAGAAGAACAGTTATTGTATTGAAGTTCAGAAAAAGAAAAGTTATTTTGACAAGTGTATCAATATCTTACCAATATTATTGTATTCTTTTATTTCTTTTAGACTGGGGGGTTGTGTTTCTTGGCTCGTGAAGGCTTACCCCCAAAGGGAGTTGCAGCTGTTCGTTTTGCACAGCTAGTAAGTGTATTTATTCTGAAACACTTCTAAGCTTTCTCATTACTTTCAGTATGTGTTTCAAATTCCCATTCTTGGAAAGCAAAGGTGGTACGTTTTTGTCTGATCCCAGTGATTGTAAGGTCATTTGCATCAAGATAGAGTGTAGGTATGGACACCAAGCAAGCATTGTTCTAATGGAGTGAGCTTTTAAAAATTCATGCACTCTTGAAAACTGAAAAAGGGAATTAATTTAGGTGACTTTATATCAAAACATGACTTTAGTAGCATGTGGTCTTTTGTATTAATTGTGTGCATTTAAAGCATACTCTTGTATCACAAAAACATGCTGAAGAGCCCATGAATATCTCTGGAATATTTTACTATTTAAAATTTGTGTTTGTGAAAATGGGCACCTATAAAGTTTGAGATTGTGTATAAAATTGCTGAACTCCTTGAACTGGCTAACAAATGAAAATATATTCTATTGAGAAGATTGAAGGGGTTTTCATTGTTTTATCTAATGAATTTTCATTAATTGTGAAATCTGCTCACAGTTAGGACCATTTTCCAAGTAGTTCTGAATTCAGGAAATGCTTTGTGGCTAAGAAATGTATTTTCCTAAATAAATTTTCCTAAATAATTTAGTATTATTTCCTAAATGTATTTTCCTAAATGAATTAACATTAAAAGGTACCGCCTGAAAGAAAGCAAAAAGCAGTCTTCAGTTTTTCTGATATCAAACATTCGTTTCCTCCCTGAAAATGCCATCTTCTAAGTAATATTTTATTGAAAATATGTCTTTTCAGTTGCTTACAGTATGTATGAATGCTATGTGTAGTTCAAATGTGAGTAGTTATAAAAAGAAGGTTGTGAAGTCATTAATTTGGCAAATTTGGTCCCAAGTTAGATTTTCCATCAAGTCAATATCTTACCCTTGAAATTGTTAGTACTTTCCTTGTGTGTAAAGATTTCTGCGTCACAGAATCCATATTCAAAGCTTAAATATTTCAGCTCTTGTCCTGCATACTTTCTCTAATTTAGTGAAGTGAAAGAAATTACTGCATTATAGTTGTGTTTTGAACTGATATTGTTAGACAGAGATATTTACGAAGTACAGAAAGCTCTGAGTAAGAAATAAGTAGCATCTTCTCACTAACATAGTTTTCCAGGCTGTTACATTATAGATAAGTTGTTGTGAACAAAGACGGTGAAAAAGTTCCTTATTTACAGGGTATAACACTGACATCAGCATGGTTTCTGAAAAACCTACAGTCCTCAGCCTTTGCCTGTTGGGTGAGTTTCATTAATGTTTGCAGTTTGCTTTTTTACACAGAATGGTACTCTATAAGAGCATGTCACTTTTATTTTTGGAAGTTATCTTGCTTATTTTTAAAGAATTTTATTTTGAGATGAGAATAGAAAAGAAATAATTATATATACAGAATGCTTAGAAATACTGAGGGCTAGTCAGTGTTAATGCAAGTCTACAGCACTGGAATTTTCACAAGATGAATTGTGTTAAAGAAAAAATCCTTCAACATTCCGTAGTATGTGACCTACTATCCATATGTTTGGATATAAATGAACATATCCAGTAAAGGATTACTCAGAAAATTACCTTCTTACATATCCAGTATTTACTGGCACCTCTTAGTTGATTTGCAGTTTTTCATAACTATGGAGCAACTCTTTTCAGCTTTGTTTTGCTTTCTGTATGCAAGTGTTATTTACCATTATGTTGCTCTGGGTGACAGTAACCATGGGTGAAAGAGTGGCTGTGGCAACAGAATCACAGACACTTGTGAAGGGCATGTGCCTCTTCCTCCCTTTTACCAACTCTGTTATCACACATTCTCATTTTCCTTCTGTATTGCTCTCCTGAAAATCAGGTTTTAACTTCTCAGGTTCTACTTTTTGTCCCTATCGTCACAAACCAAAGGGTTACCTGGTCTAGAAGTCTCTAAAGATCACAATATGGATTTGCAGGATTCCATAGTACACGAGCACATGGAGTCTTTATTTCCTACATTTTCTTATTACTGGTAAAGTGAGTATAATTAAGATTAAAAGCAAGTGTATATATGTTCCCCAGTGGTAGCAGCATCAATAGAGCATCAGGCATACATTTCAATATTATGTGTTGCTACAAAATGATCAGTAGGAAAGCAGCAAATGCCCTTATGATGAACTACCCATATATGTGTGTATTACTCCAAATAGTACCAGTATAGTACTCAAGAAACCACTCCCAGGAGTGGGACCTCCAAACTGATGACAGATGAAGTTTCACTTCGAAGAAGATCGACGTTGCAGAATCTGGAGCCAGCCAGATTCTTATCCAGATCCTTATCCAGAGTCTGGTAACTTGCCTAGGAGAGCTCATAGAAAAGTTTGTGTAGGGGACCTTCTCTGTGAGTAGAGATTGAGAGACAGAGACGAGAGGCAGGGACAAATTCACTCTCCATTTTGGGTAAAATTGTAATTTTTATATCAGAGAGACATAAGGCGGTGTAGGGCAGCACCACCTGGAGCAGCCAATAGGTGACAACGTATTATATCTCAGGCTAGTTTTTGTTTTTTCCAGAGTCTTTTTCTACTCTTTCAGGCACAACTATCAATAGAAGTTGCCTATTTCTACTCTTTTGGAATGTTTTCCCTCTTCTAAAGCCTAACTCTCCTCTAGACTCTTTTTCATCTTTCCAGATGATAGGTTGCTGTTACAATTCCTTGGGTTTGTGTTCATTGATGGTATCT
>WAAG01003583.1:0-12465 GCA_013390105.1 Tichodroma muraria
CGTAGCAGCTGGAGAAGGGAAGCAAGAGGAAATAGGTAAAGTCAAAAGAGAGGAAAAGGTGGAGTTTGTAGACAGTGCAAAGGATCAAGCTTGCATTTGAAGTAGGAGTAAAGCTGCTGTAATTGAACTAATACGTTGTTTCTTCAACTGTAAAACATATGGAAGAGGAGGAAGAGGGCACACATATAGTTGAGAGGAAAAAAGGGAATCTTAGATCTCTGTGCATTAAAGTGTCCTTTTACTGCTCAGTCGGACATTAAACAGCTAAAGGGATTTAGGGCGGACATAGTTTTGGAGTTTTGCCAAAGAAGAAGGTGTGTGGGGATGATCAATAGCAAAGGATGCCTTTCATGGTCCCTGAGGATTGAAGTGAATTTTACTGAATGACACCACATTTGGCACAGGCCAAAAATATACATGCAGTACACTTACAGATGGTCACCTTTGAGCTTAGTAGCAGGAATCTGCAGCTGGTAGGGTATATATGTGACAAAATTTTAGCCCAATAGCAGGATCCCTACTCTCACCTGGGTAAAACCAAAAACATCTGCCACCGTGTCTGGTGGTTTGTTTTTTTTTTGAGATGCAAGAATAGGGTTGTAGCTTGCGCTGATGGTCTGTGGTCTTCTAAGAGGAGTATGCTCATTTCTTCCCGCAAACTGATGAGTATTCTCTGCTTTCAACAGTGCTTTCACTGTTTTTACCTGATGCTTGGGGTTTGTCCCATGTGGTCGTCATGTGCTAAAGGTAGAAAGTGAACTATATCAATCAGAGCACTTGGAAATTGAAATGTCTGGATTTTATTTTCAGTTTCACATAGAATTGTGGAAAAAGGTTTTCTTCAAAAAAACCCAAACCCAAATACCACATCATGGATGTTAAACGTCAGTACTGTGTGAGGAAGTGCTTTAGGGTTTCCATGAAACATACCAAGTGCAAGTACAAGTGTATTATAGTATGATAACTATTTATTTTCCCTTGTGCTTCTACCCTGGATGTTACAAAGGTGGTTGGCATAGATGATGGTTATATAGTCACATAAATTTGCTTTTTGGTTACAGTAAAGCAAGGTCATATTGCTGTCAGCCCTAGAAAGCAGCAGCTTCTGGACATGTGCTAGTGGTGCTTTTCATGTGACCTGCACTATAAGAGCTGTTTAGTATTTTGCTATTTAGTCCTTCCTTCCTTCTTTAATTTTTCTCTTTAATGTCCTAGTTCTGATGTAGACCTTACAGTCAAAGGTGTCGAGGGTATTCAGTGTCTGGCAGTGCCTGCCTATCCACTGGGGACACCAAGTCTGACAGTCCTAAACAGAGTAAGAGGTGAAGGGAGTGACATGAGAATTGTCTAGGCTTCTCTTTAAGACTTGCTGTGGGATAATGCTTCTTGGTGTTTGCTGGTAGGAATCTGTTTAGAGGTACTGAAGATTGCTGGGCAGAGCTGTTTCCTCTCTGCCATCTTCCATCATGCTGAGGCTAAACCCAGCATTTCTGGAAGCTGTTCAGTGAACTCCTTTATGTGCTGTTTGGCTGGCAAGTCAGCACTTGCTGTCTGGACAATTCAAACCGGGATAACCATTCTGAACTGTGTATGATCTTGTGAGCAGTACCTACATCTGTGTAGTGCAAGGAGTGGCAGAGCAGGCTAGGGCCTCTGGATGCTGCTGCCGTACAAACACGTTATTTGTATACTTGGAGCAGCAGTGAGATGTTTTATTCTTGGAGATCAAAGCTGTCAAGGGTGCAAGGTGAATTTTCCCTCCATAGTCCCTCAGGTTCAACAATACTGAAATAGAATATGACTGAAACTCTAACAGGCTTAACTTTTGTAAAATTGGAGTCCTTACGATGTGTTTTGTGGATGGTTTGCAAAAACTGTTGTTTCCTGGAAGCTGGGAGAAAGCTCTGTGGGGCTTAATGCTCTGTAAATTCTGGTAAAGAAACAAAGTAATTCTTGGTGTAGTGTTTAAAGTGTCAATGCATGCACTTCTAAGCACTGATGATTTCAGCAAGTTTATTTAGGAGCTGTTTTCCTGTGGAGTTAAAAGTGTCTAAAGCTGACTGGTTTCTTATTTGTGCTTTAGAAAAGTTGGCTAGGTGGCTGAAACTTGTGGGCTGCACATTGGGATGAAACACTTGAAGTGGCCTGAAATTCAGGGGTTGCTTTGGTGGACAAGGAAGCCCCTGAGAGAGTTGCAGCTCTGAAGAGAGTCCTTAGAGCAAACCTCTTGATATCAAGTGCTTCATATCTCAACCAGTGTTCCCAGGGACAATTATTTTTATCACCAGGAGTTTATTTTGTCTAGATTTTTTTTAAAAATGGAGGAAAAAACCTCATTAACAATAATCTCAATACTCTGATCTAGTGAACCATGCCATAAAGGGGAAAAAAAAAAAAAAGCCCCTCAATTGAGCAGGTAGGGGATTACCTTTTATTTGATGAGGATTGCTGTAATAAAGCAGATGTAACTTATTTGTATATTTGATGCATTAGAATGTTAATCGTAGAATAGTTGGGAAAATAAAAGGCATTGCTGCCATAAGAGTTACACTTTCAGCTTGTTTACGAAAAAAAAAAAGAAAGAAAAAAACCCCATTTCTTTGTGTTTGTGGCTTCCTTCCTTTTATTTCTTACAGTTATCAAAGAGGAGAGTGAATTTTCCATGCAGCTAGTATGCTTCTATTTATGCTTCTCTCCCTGTAAGAAGACACTTATCTGTCTAGTGTTCCTTTCTACCCCTTGCACCATTTTCTGTCCAAATCCGTAAGTCTGCATATCAACTTCTTGTGACTATTAAAGGGAAGGGCTATACCTACTATGTATTGCTTGGCAAGTAATTGGTACTCTTAGCACTAATGTGCTTTATTTGTATTTAATTTGTTAATTTGTTTCATGGAGTAGTTGTAATCATAAAAGGAAGCAAGTTATAAGAAGCTAAAAGGCAACATAAGAGATGAATAGTAGTTAATGTGGATTTTTCTGGAGAAAATCCTGTCAAGCCACCTGCTTTTCTTCCGAATCTTATAGGTGCAGAAGAAGTAGTAGTAGATGTGGGTATCTTGACTCCGAAGTTTTCAAACTAATTTTCTCATGAGTAAAGTAGGAAAAAAATGGACTATGGGAAATCCCATGAAAGGCATACAAAATGAGTTGATTATTTTGTTTGAGTATAACAGGAGATTCAAGCAGAAAAATAGGATGAGTAATTTCATGGGTTTTTGCAGGGCTTTTAGGAAGTCTCATAAAATTCACCAGTTCTCATCAATTTCTTAGGTAACTTTCATGTAGCATCGGGAAATGGATCTCCGGATAGTGACTGTGCTTGAAGGATGTGACAAGCTGGCAAGAGAGTTCAGTAAGCTTGGATGCAATTCAGTCAGGACAAATGCAGAATATTAGGCTTTGATAAGAGCAATCAGGTGTGTAAGTGGAAAGTGGATGAGGATTGGACAGGCAGCAGCTCCGCAGAGGAGAGTTTGGTACACAAGCTGATCATGAGGTTGCCGCATTGCACAAGCTGCAAACATTGTGCTGGGCTGTACAAACAAGTGTGTTGTAAGTCGGACACAAGAAGTTGCCAACATGCTGGGTAGAGCTGAGATAAGCTTCCTTGCCCGGGTTTGGTTTTAGGTGCTGTACCTGAGTTGTTGTTAGCAGTGAGGGGAGAGGTTTCCCAAAGAGAAATAACTTCTCCATCAAGATGACTTTCTTTGCGACGGCCCTCGTATTTGAAGGAGGCACTGGGGGGAAAGAGAGCAGGGATGAGCTGTGTCATTTTTTTTCCATGCCCTTTTGGAGCAAAACAAGAAGCATTTTCCCTAAACTGCACTAAAGCTATCAGTCAAGCTATCTGTTGGAAAGATTTTTCTAAATGCATGAGTAGTGAAGAGAATGCCTAGAGAAAGTTGTGGAGAGAAGGTTTGTTAATAAGCAGATGTGATGAACGTTTCTTGAGAACAGTTTCTGTAGAATTGTGGTGACTGCTGTGGAATAGCAGGTTCTGGTTTTTCTTGCAGCCCTGTTTGGTTCTGTAACCCAAGCCTGAAGGGCTCTTTATTGCAACCGAAGGGCAAGAAATGCCCAGAGCGTGCTTGTAAAATGCCTAAAGCTTTGTTCCTGTTACGAACAAAATCAGACTTTGAACGGGGCGAAGCACTGTTGGTAGTAACAGTGGGGCTAGGAGTAGGGGATAGTGGCTTGGGTCTTTTGATGGGAAGGTGCCTGTGAAACCCACAGCTGCTGTGTCTGCGCCAAAGCACATTCACCGTGCAGCTTCCGCTGCGATCTTCCGTCCTGAGCACGGTCCCTGGCTGTGCTCTGGTTCATGTTGAGATACCAGCTAAGTACCTGCCGTTTTCATCCTCCTCCCCCTCCTTGCCCTGCCCCAGCAGGTGCCTCCCTTCTTGGCAAAGAAGTCCAGACATGGAAGAAGGGAGGAAGAGGACTGTGCCATCTGATGCAGCCTAGGTTTCACTTCAGGTGCACACAGCCAGGTTTGACAAAGGTTATGCTTCCTAGTGCTGCAAGCTGAAGCTTTACATGTGGGTGGATTTGTAACAAATATAAATTTTGTTTTTTGTTTTTTGTTGCCAGATATAAATGCCTGTAAAGATCAGAGTGCTGATCTGAGCTTATACTGGCAGTTTGGTTTCCTCAGTTGTAGGAAAAATATAGGAGAATGCTTCATCTTGGTAATGCAAACAACACTATGTCTAATATCACCTGCTTGAAAATCAGATGTAGAGATAAGTACTTGGTTTTTTTGTGCACTACGTTTTATTGCTCAATTATTTGCTTCTGGAGAGCAAATTTTTGTTAGCAATAATCTAAATGAAAAATTGTCACCACTTAATATATTTTGGTAAAAAGTATGCTCAGTATTTTCTTTGCATTTTGTCAGAAGTTTTCTATTTTTCTCTGTAATATTGAAGTACATATGCTGATCTAAACCTTTGTTTTACCCTCCTCTATTTTAGTCTTGTCGGTCATTTTGTTTATGCATTATGTATTTTGATTATTTGTGTATCTCTTGCTTTGCAGGAGACAAAGATGGCAGCAAGGTGACTACAGTAGTGGCAACTCCTGGACAAGGTCCAGACCGACCACAAGAAGTCAGCTACACAGACACCAAGGTGATTGGAAATGGATCTTTTGGTGTTGTGTATCAAGCCAAACTCTGTGATTCAGGAGAGCTTGTGGCCATTAAGAAAGTCCTGCAGGATAAAAGATTTAAGGTGAGCATATGCATAAGTTCATAGTATTTTCATGAATGTTATCTCCTTTTCCATGTCTTTGATGGCAGTGTTTTTGATTTTCTTAATTTATTTTCATTGGAGCGCGTAAACGCACGTAAAAATTTTCGTAACTAAAGATTAAACAGATGGATTATGATAAAGCAGTAGTTTAACTTGAAAATCAGTGAATCGCTATGATTGTATTAGTGCAAATCAGGAAGCTAAAAATCTTGATTTGATGTTCTGTTTCCAAGTTGCAGACCAGATTTCTCAGACAGTGAGCTGTGGAAACAAGGGAAAAGCTTGTCTTAAGGTTACTTTTTTCTAGCAGAAACTCTTCTCCAGTCATTAGTAATCAAACTGCTGGAAGGAGCAGAAGCCTTTGGGCTTTGTTCTTAGTTGCTGCACCTATAAAGTTGAAGGCTGTATTTGAGTAAATCAGAAATTGTGAAGGCCAAGCAAGAAGATAAATATTGAGTCCAGGACAATTTGGGCTAAAGATCACTTACTTCTCTTGTTACCTGATTTATTAATGTGTTCTATCCTGGTGGTTTGAATAGACTGGTAATCCTTTATTCTAAACTAGTAGCCTTCCAAAGAGATACCTTTTTATCTAGTGATTTTTAAACCAAATAAAAGTTAAAAACCATAAGCCACCTCATCACTTCTATTAGTCCTCAGCTTGGTACTTAATGTACTTGACTACTTTCCCTTATAGTCAAGTGGCCTGCAGATCAACTTACGCAAGCAGTACATGATAGCAGAGGTACTGGTTTTAACATTTTTTGTTTGCACAGTAAGACTTCATGCACAGCTAGTTTCACTGGTAATGTTTGTAATTTGTGTCCTTTTTTGGTAGCAAAAGCATTGTTTTGAAGTGTTTAGAAGGAACTAGTGTGTGTCTTCTCCTTGAGTCTTCAGATTTTATGCTATCATCACCACAGGCGTCAGCATATGTGATGTGATATGAGATGTGTCAGTTGAAAAATGGGAAAGATAAATTTATTTAAATAAATAAGTTGAAATTAATGTAATGCAGAATTGTTTACTTCTAATTGAGGAAGGCATATACAGTTCTTACATAGTTCTTACATCTGAGTTATTTCTGGACTGTATTATGGGCTGAAGGTAATTAGTACTTGGGAAGCATGCAATATGATGTAAGAGTGCCTTATTTTAGGAGAATAAAGAGGAGGTAAAACAGAAAAGGAAAAACAAATTCTAAACCTAGTACTTAAAAGGAGCTTTTTGGTCTCTTCCCATTGCATAGGTTTAAGGGGGAGGGTTGGGATATTTCCTATACCCTGTCATGCTTGGTAGATGCCAGCTAGTGCTTTTCACAAGAATCTTTGATTTCTTTAGTCGTGTAACTCTGGGGTTTTGTAGTGTGTAAAATGTAAACTTGGCCAAGCATTTTAGTTCCTGACCATCAGATACTAATAGTTTGTGACATCCAACTTTTTTTTTTTTTGCTAATCTCTCTTGGGAATCGAGAGTTAAATGTTGGTCTTTGGTTGCTTTTTGTTTTGGTAGTTGGTTCAGTGACATTTTGTTATCTGACTATATATCTTTTTATTTTGGAGTGTTTCTTTAAGTGATTAAAAAAAATTATATCGCTTCAATATTAGTCCTTTCTTTGTTAAGGCAAAACAGCTAAATTGAAAAGCTAAGTAGGGTCTTTCCAGTTTGGACTCTGAATTAATTGTCTACATTTGACAATAAAAGCTGAGAACATCCAATACCTGGAGGCTTTAATATTGCTAAACCAGGTGTTATTAACAGTTAAATCCATGTGTAGATTGGCAGTTAGATAGCATTAAGTTAAAAATACTTCTTTAAACTTCATAATTTGTATGGGTCACATCCGCAGTAGTACCCAAGTTACGCATTTTTTTCATACTCTTATCCCAAACTTTTATCCCAACTGCACATCATCATCTACCTTTGGTCTAAGTTCACTAGTTATTCCCATCATTTGTCAGTTTAGTCCTCCCATTTTTTTTTTTTTTCACGTTCTGGTCTAGAAGTGTATGTTATGTTAGCAGGAGGTGTAAATTCTTGCAGGCTGGATGGAAGCCTCTGCCTGGACAGATTTGGACGCTAGACAGGTGTATCTTATATTAAGAACAGCATACAATTACTTGAGGGTATGCTACTCTTTGGGAATGCCTGATCTAGGTAGTAAATGCTGGACCACATAATTTACCAGTTGAAGGGGGAACTTTGAAAGTCTGTTGGCCGCATGGTTTGAGTGCAGCGTAGGAGCAGACCTGCTCTTGTGTTCCGAGAGGTGAGCTGTGCGTGCAGCTCAGCTGGGCTGTTGCCGTCCCCGCTTGGCTGCCCAAGGCCTGATCCAAGGCCTGGTCAGTGGAGTTCCCTGAGAAATCTGCCACTCCTCTCTCATTAATGCATACTCTCACTTCAGCAATGATTTATGGGAAAAAGCCAACCTTACTGTAGGCAGCCAAAGATGGCGGTAGCTTGTTTGATTTATTACCACTTTCTGAGGGAAGAGAGGAAGGGGGAACTTTAGAAATACCAGTCTGCACTGATCCCAGTGGTGGACAAGCAACAAGAGGAAAGTGGTGTATGAAAGTTGTTTCCTGATATTTGAATCATGAACGAAATTTTCAGCTGTATGCTTCTGGCTGGTGCCTGCTTATCTCTGTGCTTGTCTCTCATGATGTATTTATCGTGGTACATGCAGTATAATTCCTTAGTCATGATTTCTTCAAAAAAGTGCTTTGAGAAGAGCCAGCAGATAGTCTTAAAACTGCAAGGGCATGATTCAGAAACTTCAGGAAGTCCCAGGAGAGTGCAACTTCTAGGCTCTTGCTGCATTTTGTGAATGTGGAGGGCGGTTATTGTGTAGGTCTGGGATATGCGCCTCAGTTGCCAATTTTAGATCTCTGTCAGGAAGCTGAGATGCTTTTGTCCAGGTTTAAAGCTAGCTTGAAAGCTGGAATTACCAGAGGGGGGTTGCCTTTTTTTCTTTTTTCTTTTTCCTTTACTATGACAATGCTGGGTCAGCCTCCCAGCATTGGTCTGGACCAGAAAGAAGTTGAGTGTTAAATCAGTGCTGAAGAGTTGAATCTTACAGTTTCTGTGATGGTAAAGATAGTTTGCAATGCTCCTTCTTCTTTCTACTCCCCTGTTGCAGTTCAGTGGTTCTTCAGTTTGACATTGCAGTTCCTGCATGACTGCGTTTTACACAGAGTCTCTGAATTGTTCTGGATTTTAGGATGTGTCTGTCTAAAGTTCTGTGTAATGTACAGCAATAGTATTGGTAAGAATAGTGGTAACTCATTGAAGGAAATAAATAAAATACCACCTAGAGATTTATGCTTAACTTCAGTTTGTAGTTCTGCCTTTAGTAAGCTAGTTCTCCATACTAAATGTGAGGAATTAAGTAGTGTAATTTTGGGCAATTACCTGATACTTGAATGAATAGTTCACAAACTGTGTGCTGTTTGTCATTAATCTGTGAAACAATTTAATTTGTTTAATGTAATTAACCAACTCTTATGGAAGTTTATATTTTTAAGCTGGTGGGTTTTGGATACATTTTCTCAGTTAAAAGTTTAACTTTTAGCTTTTTCTCACCTAAGGAGGTGAGAGGGATGTTTCTCTTTGAAAAATAGTGTAAGATAGCTGTTCACAAACTTTGGGGGCCTAAGTGCTTTCAAATGGCAAAATTTCCAAAAAACAGTGACCTGGCTTTCACAGATCTATACTCTGCTTCTATTCCAAAAATGCATAATAATAGGTTCTTATGCAAAGCATGAATAGGTGAGGTGAAAGATTCATGGTATTTTCAATTATTTTCATCCATGTGTCTGTGCAGGCCCTCAAGTGACACAGCCTAATTGTGATGCTTGAAAAGAAAATATTGGTAGCATAAAAATTCTTGCACTGCTTTTGTTAGCATTTTCATTGGAATATAATGCGGATTTAGGGTCTGTCATGTTGCTGTCTAGTCATGCAAAAACCAATAATAACTAAAGAGGCATGTTAGGATAAATAGTTATTTTTTGTTATTTCTGTCATTCCATTAAGGTTTTTGAGAAATCCTGATGTACTGAATGTGTGAATTGCTAGAAATATTTCACAGCTGACTGAGAATAAGTAGTTAAATTTCTTGTATCTGAATTGCAGTGCTTGATGATTCTACTTTTATCACTAGGCTGTTGAAATCTAAATGATGAATAGAGTTTGTACTCCTCCTGCACCTTTTCAAGCAGTCTAGGTTGGGCATCACATTTCTTGTTAATGGCTCACACAAAGTGTGCAGCAAGAGAAAGCCAAATTCTGTAATGGGAACCATTCATGCCATCCAGTCTGTCAGATCATTCAGGGACTGCCTTGGTTTAGCCATCCAACTGTGTGTGCCCTTGGCTTAGTTGCCTGAATTATTTAAATAGGCAGATCTTCTGGAGTGTGAGAGGATGCCAGACTGGGGCCCTGATGGTCCATGAACGTGAAGCACTGCATTGCTAAAGCTGAGGCCACTGAATAGTAGGCAGTGCTCTTTCCTATTTTTAGTTGTGGAAGGAATAGGTCTTGTGAGTATTGCATGTTTATAGTTTATTTGTTTTGGTTTGTTGGGTTTTTGGTTTTGGTTGGCTTTTTTTTTTATTTTATTATTTTTTAATATGTAATGTCTTAGTGTTAATTTGAGCCTTAAAGTCCAATACAGCAGCAGGATGGAAAAATAAGTCTGTGTTGAGGTTCTGGTTTTTTTCTTTCTCTGCTGGTGTGTGTACTTTCATGAGCTGTTTGAAATGCTTCTGAAAGTAACAGCTTTCCTTCAGTTCCTGCCTCAGATATATCAAGCTGCTAAGTATAAAAAGATCCTTTTCAAAGTAGCCCATATCCGCTGTTTGTGTTAACTTATTTACAGCAACTTTGATCATAGCAGCTCCCATGAAAAATATAAAACCACAAGGAAGAATTTCCATTGAAAAATGACTAGGTGTTTAGGTTTTTAAGTTCTGTTAACTTTTCAAGGGACGTTTCTGTTTAAAGCATTCAGAGGTCTAGAGCTGACCCAGTTTTCTTCTTAATAGGTTTTGTGTCTTTTTGTGTTTTGTGTCTTAATAGGTTTTGTCTTCAACCAGCTCATGGTTGAAAGTACAGTTCTGTAAATATGCATGTGAAAAAGTGAACCTGTTGATTAATGATTTGCATCTTCTGCTCTCAGAATCTTAGTGGTTAGCAGACCACTGTGAGAATATGAATTCAAATTGGGTTGAATTAGTTCCACTTTTGCTGACTTCCCCCCAGCTTGTTTCTTAGCTCTTGGTTATCCATGGCCAGTAAAGATACAATCGATAGTAGCATTATACTGGAAAAAAAGGCTGTATTTCAGGGGACTTCAGTCTGTTAAGGCCACTGGTTTATCTGAGCTGTTTTGAGGAGGGTTGTACTCAAGTTACTTGGATGACCTGACTGAAAGAAGAGTTATAACAGGTTTTGTTTTGCATTCTGTAAGCTTGGACTATGGATAGTCATGTCTATATGCTGACAAGCAGACAGGAGTTTTGACACCCAGCCTCTTGATATGTGTTGGGGAACCCAGTTGTAAAGCTTTAAGGGAAGTAGTATCACTGTATCTTCTGTGCAGGTTTGGTTTCCCTTTGCAGGGTTCAGACAGGATGTGTGCATCATCTTGCCTTTTAATGTTTTAGCAGATCCATCTTCCAGACTCCTATTTCTGTGTGTCGTAGCTTTGTCATAAGAATGTTAAAGGTACAGTTGAAGAGAAGCCAATGTTACTGCTGGATATCTCATAGAAGCCTTGACTTCCTTTGTCTGTGCCTGAGATGTGGACCCTTTCTTTCAAGCATAGAAGTGGATATTAAGTCACAGAAAGACCTCCAGGGTTCCAGCCTTGTACTGGTCACCACCATGTCAACTAGACCATGGCACTAAGTGCCACACCCAGTTGTTTCCTGAACACCTCCAGGGATGGTGACTCCACTTCCCTGTGTAGTCCGTTCCAAAGTTTAATAACCATTCTGTGTAGAAATTTCTCCTGACATCCAGCCTACACCTCCCTGGTTCAGCTTGAGAATGTCCCCTCTCATCCTGTTTGCTGGTTGCCTGGGAGAAGAGACCAACCCCCACTTTACTACAAACTCCTTTCTGGTAGTTACAGAGAGCAATAGGGTCACTCGGATCCTCCTTTTCCCTCCTACTTAACTCCTTTCTAGAAGGGAATTGAAAGTTATCACAGAGGTTCAGAATGAATGCTATCTTCATCTTAACTCAGTGTTTAAAGTCTTGAATACAGTGTAGAGGTTGGATTTGCTCTGATGTGTTTGTGATTATCTTTCACTGTGACCTCTCGTTATCTGCACAGGTTTCCTCTGAACTAAGGACTGAACTTCCTTTTTTAATTTAATCTGTGTGTGAGCTAGCAGAGTTCTCTCATATCTCCATCTAAGGATCATTGAATATTCAAACATTAATCTCTAAGGCCTTCTCTTAGAAGAATGCCTTTATTTACTGTATCTCAGTTGGGCTGGAAGCAAGTGGGATAAAAAGTCACAATGGTGATGAGAATTAGTAACATTTAAGCACCTTTCTTTTAAGTCTTTGAGGAGTTGCACATCATAGCTACTTTGAAGATCTGAGGAATAGTGAATCACACTGTTCATAACACTATCATGGAGGTGTTACTCTCTAAAGGATGCCGTAATTTTATTATTAAACAGCTAGAAAATGTGCCCAGAACAATAGATCTGTCTTCTGACTAATGAGATAGTGTTTATATCACAAGTGGGGATGGAAGGCTGAAAATATTTTTCAGTGACTTGAGCAAATACTGCGGACATTCGTAAAACCAGCAGTAGAAAGATAATTGAGCCTGATCAAAACTGCCCTTTTACTCCTAGCTGTCCTCATCTAAGGGGATGCGGTCCCTCTTTGAGACTGAGGCTATCAGATAAGAGGTCCAGAGTGGGAGATGCCTGGGTGTGTGTTCTGTTTGTTTTTCCATCTTCTAAACAGCTGGAGGGCTGTGTTTGCTTTCAGAGAGGTTTTTTTCTAATCTACGCTTTAACTCTTGTATAGAGGCCAGATTTGTAGCTCTGGTCCAACTTAGTTTAGCCAGATTATCAGAGACATTTACCAAGATAATAGCTTTTCTTACAGCAGTATTTGATCTGGCTGTCTCCTGGAAGCTTACTGGAGCCAATTCTATCATTTGGCTGTAATTGCAGTTGCAGTG
>WAAG01003593.1:308-15340 GCA_013390105.1 Tichodroma muraria
GGTTTATAAAGTCCTGAAGTCAGCATAAAGCTCACTACATGCCCAGGAACAATATCATCTTCTTTCACAGGGAAAACAACACTGTCCACCGATTCTGCTGCTATTACAAATTTTCCATCCAAATAGCTAACCAGTTTGTATGGCCCTTTTCCCAGAGCTGTGGAGAAAAAAAACAATTATTATTTATGTCAAGTGTCACAAATGCTTGAGCTAAACATTAGGGCAGAACACATGAAAAGAACCAGATCTCATCACTCTGAAAATAGACCTAGGTGCCATGTGCTGAACTTAAGTGAAAATCAAAACTAAGCTTTTTTAGAAAATACATGTTCTGAAAACTATCAAGAATACCTACTTTCAATTTTCAAGATTCATGATTAGCTTCTCCTTTTCCTCCCTCTCATATGCTTTGGTTTCCTAATCACTTTATTAAAGTTAGCTGACCCCTAAGTTATTTGATTTAGGATCCTTCTAAACTATTTATTTGTATGGTCAAACTGATTATACACTTCTTACTACTCTTTAAAACCTATTTTATTAACATCCAAAGCATGAGGCATATTGCAGAGAATAAAAGTTTGTTGTCAACAAGAACCAAAAGACTCCTTGAACAGTGAAGATACAATCACAACCACTGTGAAGGAAGACAGGAAGAAATGAGCATCATAAGCAAAGAAGGGTCATATTTTATCTATAGGTAAAAAAAACCCAAAACATGCAAAGTTATTTTACAAAGTTTAAAATGCCACACCTTCTCATTTAGATCAAATTTCACTGCAGAAAAATAGTTTAGAGTTAATTTTTAAAGATTTGAAACTATTTTTGTTAAGTTCACTGTTAAAATTAGGCATTTTATGCCTCATCTGAGCAGTTCACTTCATTACCATTTTACCCACAAGCCAGGACATGGCAAGCATACATCTGAGACAACTGCAGCTATCAGCTGGCAAGTTAATAGCATTGTCTCTTAAAATCTGTCCCAACAGGTTAAAAGTTTGGACTGCAATTTGCAGCCTGCCTTCTTACTCTGGTTCTCCAAAACCTTCAGATTTATTATGGGTTTTGAAAATCCTAAAGACAAGTAGAGTTTTAGATTCTAGTGGCATGGAAAGGTAGCCACTTAGGACATAAGTCCATGCCCATCTAAAAATGCACAAAGATACCTCTTTAACTTCAGCACAGGGAGTTGAATGAACATGTTTTAAATTACTACTTAAAACAGTGCTCTGGAAATATCCTTATATGTTTAAGTATCCCATCTCAGGCCGATCCAGAAGTTGAGACACCACAGCCACCAGCTGAGGATTTCCCTTGACCAAAGATGAAAGGCTTCTGCTTCTGGTAGGACTGGAACTATTTCTCTCTGGATTATTCATGAAGTTACACAGAGAAAACCTCTTTCTGGTCTAAGACAATTTCTTAACCTTCCTGTCTCCAAAACTAAGTAATTCTGGGTCATCCTGCTGTAAGTCACATAGACAAGAAAATACTCAGAAAGAACATATCGATTTTCATAGACAAGAAAAGTTCAGCATGGAGATGATTTTTTTTTGCCCACTGACAGCTCTGAAACATCATATGTTGAATACTGATGAGCTGGATTAGCAAAGAGTACAAAAATACAAAGAAGTATACAATAACCATGTTTATTGCCAGGCTGGTCATGTGCACAAATCTCCAGTATTTCCAGTCATTTCTGTCAGCGAGAACTCAGTAACAAATAATAACAGACCTTAAAAGTATGTGTTATCATGTAGCTTCACTATCACCACAGATGTTAGAGGCATTGCACTTTCAGTCTATCTGCACTAAGATTGTCTAGTATCAGACCATACTTCACAAAACAAACAAACCAAAAAGAAAACTTAAAATCTTCAATCACCACTCTTACATTCAACTATCCTTTATTTGAATTAAAGTCTTAAAAGGTGATTTAGATAAAAATCCCATGCATTAGTGATTCGACCCCACTCAAAATCTTCTCAGGAGTCAGTGTATGAGAAAAGGCAAATTTCTTGGCCATATTTTTTGGCACAGTGCACAAGTACACAGAACATGAGCCTGATAAAGAGTTTTAGCATAAATAGCAGGAGCCCTTCCTCACACAAGGCTGGCTTGTGTGCCACATCTGACTGTGCAAACACGGGCAGGGTAATTTGGAAATAGTCTGAATATGGATTCCAGGGCTAGCACAGCACTACAGCACCCAGTGCAGGTTCTAGGTACGGTCTGGCACCTTCTCCAAGGTTTGCACCCCTCACTGACAGCCACTCCAATGCAGCAGCAATGCTGGCCGCTCGGGAACTTGAGGCTAGGTCAGACAGACCCCGAAGAAGTGTTATTCCCCATTTGGGGACAAAAAGTTGCCATAGCTTAACAGCTACCTCCCTCTGGAGGCTGCACAGGAGCCTGTGAGTGGTTTAACAACCCACTGGGGTCTGTTCAGCTTTGAACTGCACTGTGCCATAAGCAAGTAGTGCCACTAGCACTTTCAGCTGATATTCTATTAATTACTTAATGATTTAATTGTTTAAACATCATCCACCACAGCAAGGGAAATTAGTTAGACACATGTTCTTGGGAGAGGTCCAGGAATAAAAAGTATTATGAAATTAAAAGCCTTTGAAAAAGCAAAATAAAGCAGCAAAACAGAATCTTGGCTAGTTAGACAAAATAACAATTCACAAATGTTTTCATTAACACAACTGTTTTTATATAAAAAGATTCTGTGACTTAAATTAAAAAAAAATAAAAGATTCTATTGATATTTTATCACTTCCTTTAAAACTTACCTTTGTTGAAATATTCACAATCATAAGCTAAAAAACAAAAAAAATGCAGTTATAGGCATTCTATAGATAAACAGGTTTTCTATTCCCCTTTACGATTAAGGTGTGAGCCAAATGCTTGGCCAAATTAGATAATACACAAACATTTATTAAAAAGTTATTGTCAAATATTTACTGTACTTTAGATAAAATACTAATTTAAACTACACAGATTTAAAGAAAGAATTGCTTCCCAGCAGGAAATACTAAGCCTACATACCTACAGCTGTCTTTTTGTGACCTCTAGTGGCTATGACTGAGCTTCACATTAAAACACACCTTTTCCATCAAAAGTTAAGAGCAACCTCCTCACTCTGTGGCCAGTTTGTTGTGTGACCTCTAACAAGCTGCACACTCTCTGTGCAGCCGCGAAGTTAGAAAAACGCTTGTTTCCTTCCGTTCTTTGCATCTCCCCTTCTTTTATCACATCTTTGGGGAAATGACAGCTTCCTGTTAGGCATCTCCACTAGGTGTTAGAGTAAAAGGCCTCAGCTGGTTTTTTTGTAAGTTCTAAGAATTGTTGGAGAGGAATAATAAAGTAATGACTATGCCCTGCTTAAAAACTTACTTGTTTTTCTTCAGAAGACCTTTTTATTTCACACTTGCTCTCGGGGCTTTAATAAAGGCATGCATTTTACTGGATCTTACTAGATTTTACTAGATTTAAGAAGTTCTCCTGAAGATGGAAATCACTTGAGCTGTTAACTTTGCATCTTGGGTTTGATGGATGCTGTACCCTAATATAGACCTCCCATGACTTCTCCTTTCACATCATAAGACAAGGGATTATAAGCAGAAAAAATACCACCCACAAGCACAGAAAAAGCCCATAATCCAGCTAGACCAGAATGAAACTGGAGTGAGAGGCACCAACTCCTCTTCCCACCAGTGAGGCACAGATTCAATTCACAGCCCCAGGTAACCTGTGCTATTTTTCAGGTGTGTGTGATTTTTCAGGTCTGGCTCCCATGAACGCAGGGCGGTGGCAGCCCTTGGCAGTGCTGGTTAAACAAACTTACGACACACTCTGGGAGACCTCCAGTCTACAGCAACTCCGTGCTGGCAGCACTGGTGGGCATATGCTGAGACACTTGTACAGAAACACTCACAGTCACCGCCTTGGTTACAACCACAAGTGTCTGTCAAGCAGTTGGAGTAAAACCAGGTGACGTCAATCTGGAAATGAAAATACCGCTTATCGAAAACGCTCCTACAGAAACTGCCAACCGACACCTCGACACAAAGCTATGGCTCTTCCAGATGGCAATATATCAGACTTGGAAGCATTAAAGATTTCACTCTCAGTGTTTCCTCAAATGTGAGAAAAAGCATTCGCTGGAATGCCCACTAAAATCTTGTCCAGCCCTTAGCGACACAATTAAATCAATGACCCACTAAGAACAGGTATGTTAATATACTGACATGGGCTCGTGTCTTGTATTGTTTTGTAATATTTAAATCCTAATAAACTGTGAAAAACCTTATGAAATAAAAGACTAAACTGATCATAAACCAGTAAAACTCAGAAATTTTAAGTCAGATACACATAAAATGTAAGAAATCAAAGTTGCTGAAAAGGTCTTCTTTACATGTGAGTAGTTGGTATTCCCTTCACATTACCAGGCAATTTCACACAAGAATTTGTCATTTTTCCTTACAATATCTTCAAGTCTTAAGTGACAACATTTCAAAGAAAACTGTCAATGCTAATTTGCTTATTGAAATGTTACACATTCTACACGGATTTACATTTGAATGAGTTTTCTAGGAATGGGTTCTTCCCATCTGACACTGCCTATTTAATACACTTCCTTATACAAGCATGAAAAAAGCATGTGCACGCCATGTAGCACATTTAATGAAAAGCAAGTGGTCATGCTCACACAAATAATGCTTGTGATCAAAAAGAAAATATCCCCATATGGGCGTATTTTTTTTGTCTTCATTAGTTACAAAGTGCTTCATGTTTGGAGAGTAACATTGCTCTCTGGTGCTATGTGCACTTTCACTTGTTTATGCACAGGACTACAACTCACCACTGGATGGCAAGCTTCAAATGCTTCACTTAGCAGTATCCCACATTCCTTCTTGGCAAATGGCTCTCTAAGGGGGTTCAGACTGCACGGATTTCGAATGTCAGAGCTGTCAACACACTAAACCGGGAAGCAAAATGAAAGTGAGAAATTTTTTGCGTAACTACTTTACGTTTCGAACGTGCAAAGCATATTTTTTGTGCTTTTTATATTTTACGAGGATGCAAAATGTGAAACAAATGCATCATTTATGAAACTAAAGCAGGACTAAGATACAGAATTGAAAGCTAATGCTAATGAAGAAGAAAAGGAAAATCACACAATTTGAAGAAACGTTTCGCTGGTCTGAAAGCAGCAGAAAAACACACACGTACTTAGAGGTCTAATCAGAGGTGGCAGAAAGGCCCAGCCTGCAGCACTTACACCTGAAGAGTCTCACATAAATGACAAAGATCACTCAACGTGCATTAGGAGTGTCAGAAATCAGATCTTTTTACCCTAACTACTAGGAAGGTACATTTCTATGAACACCACTAGAAACATTATCTTAGAAAAAGTATTATTTCTAACTTTACAAGACACAGAATTTTTTTTCTTTCCATTGCTGTGGTTGCACAGTTAAATGTTTCCCAGCTATGAAAAATCAGTTAATTGTCAACACACTCTGAAGTGAACTCAAAATTCTTCCATTGTACAAAAAAAACCACTATTTGCTGTTCAAATGTAATCAAAAGCATTAAAAATATTGTTACAGTATTTTTCTTTAGTTTCTTTAGTGCAGAAAAAAAAAAAGGGTGATTATTTTCTTTTCTTTAACAGATTATGACCTCTTTAAGAACCACTGATATTACTATTCAATATCAATATATTGCAGCCTGACTGGTCCTTTCAGGAATGAACTTCTGATTTCATTTGAGATGAATTTTATGGTATAACAGCAAAAAATCTAGTGGCAAAATGTACTAGCAAGTGCATTCTCTTTTTGCCATGTACCTCTACAGCTGTCCAGCTGTTTCCAAACTCTTGTGAGTTGGTTAATTCAAAATTATCTGGAGTCCTCAGTTCATTTACTGTCTTCAAATCAAAATTTCCACATAATCCAGTCAATTCTCCCTGAGAAAAAAATTATATACACACACACACATATATACAAATGTATTTTTACAAGATGAAATACTATCAGCCATGACTATTTTCAAAACTTGGATCTTCAGCTGTATAATTATAATTTGTCACATTTTGATCTTTTTTCAGATAAATTTCAGTATAAAGGATTCATCTTTTCAGTCAAAAGAATTCAGTAACAAAGCTATGGAGGATATTTAATTTTGGCAATGTCACTACTATGCTCTTTCAGTTATGTCTTCCCAAGCCTTTAAAACAGGAGACAATCTTTTTGTTCAGAGAAGAGAGCTGTTAACCAGTTATGGTTTATTTTAAGCCTCAGCAAAATAACATCTGCTTCATTCATGTAAGGAATGAGTACTAAAAGAGAACTTTGCCCCAAAGATTTGTCTCTGTTGTTACAGAAGTTATACAGAAAAGAGTAACTAAAAAAGGATAAATCAGAATGAATATTTTCATTGACAAGTTAGCGGAATGCTTCTTTAATTTATTTCTGACAGTCTGTTCCCTGAATAATCATGTCTTATTTAATAAGATTTACACAAATACCACAAAGAAATGGCAACAAGACTGTTGACTTCCACCCACCTGCCACTGATGACCCATCTGCACGTGAACTGTTGTTCTCTGATCCCAAAGAATGGTGATATGTTCATCAGGAAAATGAACAACAGTGAAAAATCCAGCTTTCCATAACTGCATTTTTTGTAGGCCATCTATGTAACTAGATAAGCTCTGTTAAAAATAAAACAAGGGAGCTTACGATGGAAATAACTACTACATATCTTCATAAAATGTTCACTTGACAGGAAAAAAACCACCTAAATAAAATTAACAGTATGGTTCTCAGACACATCCGAAAACAGACAGAAGGCCATCGAGGAAGAAATGCTTAAGCAAAAGGGGCCTGGACTTTGAATGTGAACTGTATTGGGTTTTTATGATTTTCCAATTTTAAGAGTTGATTTTATACCAAATTTACAGGATGGGCAATGGACTGAAGTTTAGGATGTTAATGATTCATCTAGGAGGCAGATGAGGAGTCTTAAGGCTCCTGATTATGATTTTCACTTAGTTATAAGCAACTGTCTCAGTCACATGCCCTTTTTGAAAACAGATAGGTAAGAAAGATGCATGAAGCAGCCTCTGGAAGTAAGGAATTATCCAAATATGTCCCTAGATTAGAATCTTATTTACACAAAGCATTTTTCTCTCAATCCACTAACAATCAGACTACAACATATATGTAGCATGGACTAAGATGCCTGGTTTAACTACACAATACCTACCTCAAACTTCCTTTCTATAGTCAGTCTACAAACTGTAAATAGTACAATTGATACTATACTTACTAATATACTAAAATACTAAACGTTTACAGTATAGAGTTTGCAATTTTGCCAAAACAAAGATAAAATTCAGGCTGTGGAGGATACACCAGGGGCTGTAATTTGTTGGGATTTTTTAACTGTCTAGAAATATTCCTCCTATGTATTCCAGACCTGACTAAGCTCTTAATTCTAGTGGAATTAATAGCAAAACTCCTACTGACTTCAAAACTCCTGTTTTTTTCCTAAGACATTAAACAGGAATTAAGTATGAACAAAAGAGCTACAGTTATCTAACATTTTTGTCAAATATAGACAAGATTTTGTTTAAGGTTTCCATTAAACAATCTAGATGTGATCAGCATTCACTGTAAAGATATTTACACCTCTGCTACTGAAGTGGCACAATAAGTTTCTGGTTATGAAAGGAAGAAACATGTAGAGAAGTACATATGCTGCTTTTTGATCAACAGTAAGAATTGAAACTTACTGGGTTCCCAGTTTCATCATCAAATACTAAAAAAGATTTTCCAACATTAATGAAAATGTTTTTTCTGCAAATGATTCCAGTACTAAAGCAGTCAATATTCTCTATAATGACAGAAAGACTGGTTGAAGAAGTACCCTGAAGGAAAAAAAAAAAAAAACAACAACAAATGTCCATTTTTAAATACACTAATATAAATATACATGCTGTTACATAGTTCAATTTGCAGAAACCTCAGTGTCTGTTTACGCTACGTATGATTCAAAGTCTAAACAACACCAAAAATGAAAAAACAGGATGCAGGACTCAATAAAATGCACACACAGGAAGTAAGTACAACGGTAGATTTTAACAGGTAGCTTTAAATGCAGCTATGTGTCTCACAAAGAAGTCTCACCTTAACCAGGTAAACCTTACAAGTGCCAACAAAGTCAAAGGTGAGTCCATCGAAGGTCCTGTAGTGCCGGTCCCCGTACGCCGTGCACATCGACGGGCAGGGCTGGAAGGTGCACTGGAATGATCCGTGCTGGCAAACGCTGAAAAACGTACGACCAACAATGGGAACATCAGCTGCAAGCCCAGACAAATGATTACAGCTATTGCGCCAAGAAACAAAGAAACAACCAAAAGCTGAGCAAGCGTGAGGAGTGCGGACAGAAGCGTTTTGAAATGTTGGCTAGAAGCAGGACGCATCGATTAATTCTCTGGGAAAAAAATGTACATATTGAAGTCATACCGTCTAAGTTTCTTCTTCCACGAGAATTTAAAGGCTCCAGAATATATAGACACCACAAGTGTCAACCCCCCCCAAAAAACACAGCCAAGAAAACCAACTAAACAAAAAACCCAGTGTAATGTAATACAATTTATTCTCTAGTGCACACCAATAACATGCCACAAGGAGAAAGCCTTCTTTTTCAGCTTTTCACCAAGCATTATTTCCTGTACAAGAAAAAAATTTTCACTGAATTTTTTCTGTGAGTCTTAGAGACAAAAGTAGCATGTCCAGTTACTAGAGTCTTCATGCATCCTCTACTTGAATGAGAATTTCACAGAATTACCAAGGAAACATTTCAGAAGCATTATTTTGGTACTTAGGTTCCTTAAAAAAAACCATGTTGTTGGACTTACTCTTTTTCCAGATGTCTAGATGTCATCACCCCCAAACCCTAGCCTAACAGTTTGGGAGCTTCCAGAACAGTTCAAGCTATGTCTATAACCACCTTAAACATCAAAGGGTTTTCGCCACACATCTGCTGAGTGACTGCTCAGACCTTGCTGAATTCCCTTTGCAGCATAAGAGAATAAGTAGATTCCCTTTGCATAATAAGATGCCTTGCAGCATTGGATATTATGCCTCTTTGTGAATCACACTCTTGAAATCTAAGTAACATTTTCAGAAATGACATTAGTTTTATAAATAATGGATGGAATTTCATTTCCTGTATCCACAAGCAATCACTAAAATATCATTTCTGTGTACCCAAATGACCCAGACACTTAAATTTTCCTTGATAAAGACAGCAAAGCTAGTGCCCTGGCATAGCTTTAGTACAGGTGTCTTTATAAATGTAGGTTAAACTAAATACAGCTGTGATATAATTTTGGTACATGCCTAAGTTTACTTTTTTTTAAAAAAAAATTATTTTTAATTTCCTCATTACATGAACGCTGAGTATATTACAATTAAAGTCTTAATCTGACTTACAGAAATACTGGATAAATCTCTAACATTTGACATCTCATATACTGAAGCAGCAGGCAGTATGAAGTTTTTTCTCAGTATAAATTTTTGCCAGTGTAACATTTCCTTCATATTTCTATTGCAGTGTCAGTACACCACTGTTTCCAAAAGGGCAGCAAATATATAAAAACTCTAGGCAGCTCCAGTTACTGGTAGCAGCAGGTTTCCTCCAGTTCATTTAGCAATTAACTTGCACCTACATGGAGCCACTGTCCAGGTTTCCCAAGACTCTGCTTATCCCATCACTAATTTGGTCCAATGGTTGCATTTTGCATCACTACATGTATCAATACAGTAAGCTGATGGCTAAATTAAGTTAAAAATACAACACGTGAGAAGTGTTTGCTGTACCAAAGCACAAGGAAATAGCAGCAGGACTTGCTAACTGCAGTCACCTCGGAACAGTACCAAAGGAAGGAACCTCATCAAGCTGATGGGGAGAGAGGCAAGGAGAAGAAATTATGTTTGGACTGGAAGTGCTGCTTCTCATGTTCTCCTGAGACACTAGATTTTAGTTTCACTCTTGGCCTATTCAAATCCTTCTCCATATGCTGATCTCTTAAGGGCCTGTGCGGAAATGTTTCTTAACATGTAAAGCCTAGGGAGATCCTTTTTTTTTTTTTCAGGAACATATTTATAGTCAAAAGGAAGGGATTAAGAGGTACACAATGGCTTTAGTCCTCTACATCAGGCTTGTTTCATACTAAGTGAACTAACATTTAGTTAGCAGAATCTAGAGAGCCCTAGTTGGAAAAGCTGAGCTATCAGAATCTTCTAAACTTCAACTAGCTTTCCATAAAGCATATTTCCAAGAAGTATTTGTTAAAGAATACAAGAGGCCCAATTCAGCAGCCCACAGAGAGTGACCTGGAGTTGCTCAATGGTCTCAGCATGATGACAGCAGACCAGCACATCCACTTGCAAAAACCCATCTTACCTGGAACAGCACCCCATCAAAAAGTTGCTCTGATAGCCTCAACATTAGAACATTTTGTGTTTAATGTTGCCACTACATGCTAAATATTTTAGGTACTTGCACTGAAAACAAAACTTGGGAAACCTAAAATCACAGGTCAGTCAGACCCCAGAGCTTGGGTTCGAAGTCCCTGCCAGTTCACAGGTAGTTTTGCCAACTTACAAAACTATTTTGTTTGTGATGTTACTGTGCAATAGATAAACCAGACCAATATTTATGTTGCTAACACTACATCAGGTATGAGTAAGATGATATTTAGTATCAGCACACACTAATTCAATGCAGCAACCCTACTTCATGATAACTTCTGTGAGTGCCTAAGTGTGTTTGCTTGCACAGAAGCACTCATGCTTTGCACCTTCCCCTTAACATCAGACGCACCCCTGCAAACCCACTCAGCAGACTCAGAGATTTTATATGCTTTGTGTCAAGCAGAGCTTGTTGCAGACTCCCCTCTCTTCGTGAGCAACTGATTGCCAAAAAGCCATTATCACTTAATCTGTCCTTGCTTCTGGACACGGAAGACTACAAAAGCCATGACAACATTAAAGATTTGTGCATGAATTAATGCGTCTGGCCTCAGGGGAGAAAAAAAAAAAAAAGAAAAAAAAAAGAGAAGGCTAAATATCCAATGTCTGCCTGCCTGCACTGCTGCTGCCTTTGGTGAAGTCTCATACAGATAAGATGGGATAAATTAATTCTCTCTGATGCAAGCAATCCCACGCCAGGTCCAAATGGAGAGGCCTTTGGAAACAAGGGGGTGAATAACCCGGGTCGCTTTACCTGCCTGCCCAGTGGAGATGGCTTGTAAGTCGCTTCACCAGTCGACCAAAGGGCTACAAATCTCTTCTAGAGCAGCTACTGAGGACCTGACGAGAGGCAGAGGAAGGCAGTCAGCACAAGGCTGGAGGGGGCATGACATCCAGACGAGGCAGAGCCTGGTGCTGACAGGACAAGCCTTCCCTGGGCTGGGCTACCCTGAGCTGAGCAAGCCAGGAGCAGCAGCTCACCGGGGCACACAGTTAAATGCTCCTGGAGGGCACAAAAAGAGGGAACTGCTCTGCTGGGAAACTGGAGACTACACCTCTACCACAGCATCACGGTGCCTAGCAGTACAGCTGATTTTTCTGAGGCTCTGGTAAGACAAACAGCACTGCTCAGAGCCAGCCTGCAACATTCAGCCATGGTCAGAGAGGAAAACAGGCAGAGACTGTCAGGAAACGAGTTTGTTTCAGGTAGGTGGGGTGTGTTTCCACACTCCTGTGAAGCTTATTAAAATGTGTAAAACACATCCTACTGAGAGTGCTCGAGGAAACCTGGCAGGGTACATGCTGCGTTTACAACACTGAGTGCAAAAGGAGTAGGTGTCTGCGAGTGTTTAAATCACCTTATCAACCCTTGCCTACTGGAATTCCCCCTTTGAACGCTGATTAATTCATCAGTTCTCCACACACACAAAATCAGTGACCATTTTGTCAGTTTCTTTACTCGGTACGTGACGTTGCTCCGTACTCCCCTTAATTTAACATAGTAGTGGGTGCATATTTAAGGACACAGGGTTATGTTCTGGTCTCTAGACTGCTCAGATTCACAGCTAAATGTGAAAATGACTAAGTAAAAAGCTTTGAAAAAATGTCACACGGGTGTAATATTTAAGGGACTTGACCGGTACTTTAGGAATACTAGCCTTGACCTTGAAAATAAAAAAAATATTTTCTAAATCAAGATTTTTAAAAACTGAAAAGATCACAAATCGATATTATTATGTTATGTAAAGCACTTTGAAACAACAAAACCTGAACCAGTTCTAATAGCTCTTTGAAGAAATGCAAACACGAAGTCAAAGTAGATGATTTAGATAATCTGCTGTGAGATTTATGATTAAAACACATGATGGAAAAATAATCAACCTACAAATATACAACTAAAATGAACTCATCACTTAAATAGATAGATCTCCACTTACCATGTATGACAGGATGAAATTACTTTGTCACCTGGAAAATATTCCTTTCCTTTCCACGAGCATGGACATTCATCTGCATCCAAGCACATGTCCCCATGTTTCACAAGACTATGAAAAAAAGAACAAAAAATACACAGTCAACAGCAGTATAGCTAGTATCCAGAAACAAAAATATTTTCCTAAACTTTAAAGCTACTACCAGTTTTGTTATTGAGACCCAAGTAATATTTAAAGTCTTCTGAAACTGAAAAGGCACAATTTTATTAATAATTGTGAGTGAGCAATTTGATATTTTCCTTTCACAGGTACCTAAATATTTAATCTTCACTAAGTGCCAGCACTTTGGGCATTAACCCTTCAATCACTAACCCTCTGAAGATTGACTCATTAATATACAAATTTTAAGGTCAGGGAAATGCAGAATTTCTAGAAACCTTCTAAATTTCACAAAATTTCTTATAACTCAGCCAAATAAATTGCATTGAACTGAAGCCAGGAAATGTGGGAGCCATCACAGCTCCTTGTTCCAGTGGTATGGAGTCTTACTATCCAAAATTAGTGGCATATTTAGTCAAAGGATTTTTAAATTAGGATTTCTTCTTGTCCTCTTCTTTCCTTTCCCTGATTTAAAGACTTCTATTTTGCTGCAGTTTTTCTATAGCTGTAGTTACACCTCTTGCTCCATAAATAATTTAATCAATACCAAAAGAGCTTTCTTGGCTGCATGAAATTATTGTATTAATTAATTTTTATTTCTGCATGACAGGCACCTTCATGTACACAATTACAAACACACTCAATTTTAGTGGCAGAAGTAGCCTCACAGTCTTCAAAGGACATTTTCATTATAACAGAGCTAACCATATGCTTAGCTATTTACAGTTTAAGACTAATGCTAGAAATTTGTGTTTATACACAACTCCTAGACAATCAGATAAAAATAGAAAACTATTAAAAAAAAGAAAGTGAAAAAGATCACTTTCATAGAGAAAGAACAGAAAAATTCTTGCTCAGCAAGACGAAATAGAGCAACTAGTCCTAATTTTAAAGTACTATGTTTGTGGCTTTTTGATGATATTCAGAAAATCTGAAATTAGATAAAGAGGGAGATCAAGAGAAATCTCAAGCAGAGTCTACAAATAAATGTCAGGAAATATACCAGAGAAGTTATTTTAATAAATAAGCTATCATTTCACTGAGCCCAGGAAAGTTGCATTTCTTCCAAAAACCAACTAATTTTTTTTACAAATATAGTAATACTATTGGATAAGCAAAGTGATACCAATATTGGACCTGAGGGTCCAATAACAGAACAGCTGTGATGACAAATCCATCGCTCAAATGAAAGCTGTGAAACTTGGACTCTAGACAAGCTGCAGCACTGACCAACTCACTCCAACTGCTGCAGCTCCGAGCTGTTTTGATCCTGCCCCATTCCATACAACATAAGAACCTAGAGCAGCCAACATGCCAGTTCCTTACAAGCACCATGCCGTCTAGGATCATCCTTGTTTCTAACATTTGAAACAAATTTGTGTTGAGAAATAAACAGTTTCTTCAAATAGGACTTTGGGGGAGACTTTTTTCCCCCCCCAAGATGAGTTTGTTTGGAATCCCAGTACCTCTCTGCAGTAATACAAATTTTGTACAGGTTTTCCTGTGTTTCTAACAGATTCACTGTTCCTGATGCTTAGCACCATGGACGAGATGTGATAGGCACGGACGAGGATGTGTGAGGCACATCCATGACAAACAGGGTACCAATAATGTTTTGTCTCCCTGCTCTCCAGAAGGAAACGTTTCATCGTTGAATTTATCACAGGACATTTTATTTGCTCGTATTAATGAGCTGGTAACTTGTATTTGACAAATTACATTGTACAAGTTTGTAATTTGGATTTGATTTAGACTATTCTTCAGTGTGTTACACTGAAGAATAGTCTAAATCAGACAGAAATTTACAGCTCTGTAAGGCTTATGAATGGGAATGTGCAGAAAACCACAAACCTTCCTCCCCCATTAAATGAAAAACTGTCATTTTCCTCCAGGGTAGGTGAAGTGTTCTTTGTAATCCGTACTTATTTCAAGCATCATGTCACTTGGAGATAATCAACTGTGAGACTGAAATTCCCACTGGTTTAAAGCTGCTCAGAACTGAAAAGAGCACATTCAGACACAGAGAGATCACACTGACAAGGTAACACTAAATGCAGTTTTTCCGTCACATTATTACACTGGATTAAAAAAAAGTGATAACAGCTTTCTCTCTTGTAAAGCCAAGCAAACAGATAGATTTCAATGATCTAAGAATTCACCACAAATACCCTACAGAGAGGCCTTGCACAGCTCCTCTTTGAAGTACCAGACATTTTTCTTGATGCTTATACTTACTGTCCAGCCTACAATGAACTACAAAGACACAAGGACAACTATCCCACTTCACCCTGCTGAACATTCATTATTATCTCACCATTATCTATAGCTTTCTGCATTCACACACAGAGAAATATGTAAACAGTCTTGGTAAAGGCACCATTCGAAGTCA
>WAAG01003613.1:1193-34121 GCA_013390105.1 Tichodroma muraria
AAAAAAAGAAAAGGAGTTATGCTTAAAATCAATAAAATTAAAAGTTCCTGGATAACGATACATTTGTTATCACTTAGAAGCTAATTTATGACCAGTCATGGACCTAAAGGAAACTTAGATTTTTAGGTATAACATAGAGGAACAAAAAGAGGAAAAACAGAGGAATCCTGGTGACATTTGGTAATGCAAGGTTTCACTCAGTAAAGTGAGGTCAGTGCTGCTACCTCAGCCAGCACTTTTACTGTCACAGGTTGGGTTTTTCAGGGAGAGGGAAGGGAGTGTTTCAACTCACCAAAGGGAGTGTATTTGACTTGGTGTGGATATTTCCGCTCTGGTGAGCAGGGGCATCAATTCAGTTTCTTGTGTAACACAAAGTGTTAAAACATCCATCTCCACAAACCCCAAAACATGAGAAAGTTTTTAATTAGGTGAGCTGAACCAGATGCAAGAATGTGAGTGCAAGGACATGGTCCAGCTTTGAGTCTCCTTGCTCTCAGCCAGTACTGGCCCAGGTTGTGGTGCAGGCCAAAACGAGACTTGAAATCTGCAGTGTCTTGGAGCAGAGGAAAGAGAGGATCCTTGTGCTTCCACGCTTGCACCATGATGGAAACAGGGAGGTGGAAGCACAGATGCATTTTCAAAGAGGGAAACATGGTTTGAATATATTTCTCAGAATCTAATTTTTTAATATCTGGCTATCATCTGCTCTGCAGCATTTCACCCTGGTCTGCAAGCTTCCCCTTGCGCAGCAAATGTAGCAGGTCAGCATTCAGAACAATGGTTATGGCCAATGTATGACAGACAATCAAACTGCCGTATTTTGGGATACAGGTTCCCTAACAGCAGCAGCTGTAGATCACATTACTTAAATGCAGGTCATTTCACTGGTACAGGTTTTATATCTTCCTGTGCAAAATTTAAAGTGATATTGACAGTGCTGAATCATTTGAAAAATTGGTTATTCATTGAGGACATCCCATCCCTCCCCTGTATGTTCTAAACTTCCAGATTTGTAGCCAAATTCCAAGACTTTGCAGTCACTGACTATGCAGCAGTCACCTGTATAGGGTTCCCTGTCTTAATGTGTTGCAAGCCAGGAGTGCCATTGGGGTTTGTGCAGCTGTGCACTACACTGGGATGGAGCCCTTTGTGTGGCTGCATTCTTTCACTCAAAATACACATGCTGTCCCTGAGTGGAAATGATGGAAGTACTGCTGTACTTCCTTCCAGGGGTGAACTGCTTGATAAAGCACACATGGCAATATTCCTTCACCACCTATGCATATGATAGCTCTAGCCCAGGCAGTGGGATGTAAAAGCACAATTTTATGATTTCCCCTGGTCCTCGTCAAGAGGTTCTGCAGCTTGCATTAGCACCCACCAGATATTTCTTACACAGGCTTTTTACTGTGCAGTGCCTGCTTAATTTTACTGCTAAATCATTTTCATACACACATAGTCAGCAGGCATTGTACAGCTCAGAAGAAATGGATTGATACAGAAAATGTTCAATAGTCATTCATCTTTAAATATTTAATATGTGTTAGTGAGAACTGTCATTTCAGAAGTCAGCCTAGAGATACGCTAAAAGATAAAGGATGCTCCATGTCAAAGATCAACTCCTGACTATTTTCAACTGTTCTTTGTTTATATAAAGAACCACTTTTCTTAACAGGCCACAGACATTTTTAGCACACGCTAGAAGGCTGAAAAGATAGTTCTCCTGGTGGGCATGTCGGCAATGAATACTAGATTGAGGAAACCAAAGGGAAATAGGGAAGATGGCAAAAAATTTCACAGAAGATTTACAGTGAGTCCCAAATGAGAAACTTTCCAGGGACAAGAAGAGGAAACCAATCCCACTCATCTGACCTGGAATAAATGTTACAAGGCTGCCACCCTATGGCAACGAGCCTTTTTTCCCTCCACTCCTTATGGATTCCATGGGAAAATAACACTTCTGGTCAGGCTTGTTCCTTTTCTTCTGGAAACCACTGGTAAAAATATCACAGCCTACTCCCTTTAAAAATTAAAACCTGGATTTTCCTAATCTGTGGTTTATGAAACCATATTTGGCCTCACAAAAGATAGGTAAATCTTTCCAGACCAAATTGATAGTGTCTAAACAGTCCTATATTTTAAAGTACATTAAGTAAGTGTATAAATCAGAGTCATGTAATATTCTGAGTTGGAAGGAAGCCATAAAGATCATCAATNATGTACATGATCTAAATTAATCAAAGCTTGTTATTTATTAAAAGTAAATGTTTCCATAGTTTCAAAAAGGGAACCAACATCCTAGCCCTGCAAAAACAATATTACCTTCTCATCAGGTGTAGGGGAGAACATTTTTTCTTCCATAGGATGCCTTGAATAATCATAAGGATAGGTCACAACCAGCTCGCCCCCATGGAGACTGGCAGAGAGCACAAATGGGATAGACCTCAACCACTTCATGACTGCTTTTGTCTCAGGGGCCACCTGAAATCCAGGAGAAAGAAAAAGAAATAGCTGTGACTAGCCATGCAACTCCAAAGGGATTTGATCCTGGGCAGGACGAAGTTCAGTGGAGAAGAGACTGTGTCGAAAGGAGAACGTTGAATCTCTTTGGTTCTTCCAGCCCAAAACTTACTGGGGGCAGAAAATCAGTTTTCTCCAGGGAATGGATGATACACATTGTTCACTGTGGAAAAACTGGAACAAAAAAAGAAAGAGAAAATTTGACAGAAGAAAAAACTTCTCATTACAGGGACATTTTCAGATGTTGATGGCAGTACTTTAGGCTGGAAAACTTGTGGCACATCACTTTTTATCACTACTTAACTCCCTATCTAATTTCATTTCTGAATCAGCAAGATTGACTTTGAATGGATAAACTGGAATAGGGGGATAAATTTGCAATTCTCATCACTTGTTGAAAATGCATTTGCTATCCTTAGGTCCAGGTTAATCTGTAAATAAATGAAAACTAATGCATATAAAGCACAGCAATGCCTGTGGTTTACCTGCAGTGAACTGTGGCAGATATGTCACCAAATTTAGGGGATTTTTAACACTCCCTCCTCAGTAACAGCGGCCAAAGGAGAGGGCAGCAGACTCCAAGAGATGTTCAGGCACCTGACATGCAGGAGGCTCCTTCAGCCCGTTTCCGAGGAGTACTTTCTGGGACCTGCTCTGGTGTTAGCTCATTCTTAGGGATAACAGTGTCATCTGGTGGCCGGTCCCTGCAAGCCCAGACTGACACCAGTGCCCCTGGAGGGTTGAGGTTCTTTTCCTTGCAGCTGGGGGAAGTTACCTAGGGAAAACCTGAGGAGGGCAGAGGCTGCTCATCTGGACCCTGCACAACTGCAGATATGCAGATTTTATGAAAATGAAAAATATATGTTATGATGAACTTATTCCAGCATCTATTTAGGGCTGCTTTAGGGATTGCTTATCATTCTTTGCTTTGACTCCATCAGCTGTCAGTAAACCAGGAAGCCAGGGCTCCAGAGAGCCTAATGACTAACAGTGTGCAGGGAAAAAACACCCAGAACAAACAAGAAAAAAACTACCAAGCCAACTGAATAAAGCCCCTAATAAAACTGAATAAAGACCTATGTATTTGTGTTTCAACAACAGTAATTCCTGTTTTCTTTGGATCAGTCCCTAATCTGCTATTGTTAAAAAAAACTTTGGGGATCCACAAACCCAGGTGTGGAGCAGAGAAAAACCCTGTGAAGGTGCACCATGGACGTATCGATTAATGAGGCAGAAAGCCAAGGAAAAAGTCATGTCTAAACATAGTTTTACCTGGAATTATTTAAGATATTACTGTGTCTACTCCTGACCTAAGCAGGAGACTACCTCCCTATGAATGCCACAGTTTTTAACTGAGTCCTTCTAGTTTTTGAGTTTCCCTACAATGCCCTTCTGTAGTTATTGATCTGAACTGGTGCCTTTAGCCACTGCAAGTGTGAAAGGCTGCACCTTGTACTAGGGAAGAAATGGGACCCTTAGTTTCCCACTGCTGCAAGGTGAATCATTAAATCAGTGGTTTGTGATTAGTATTGAACACAAGCCAGTTTGTGCCACTGATCCCCAGGAGAAACAGGTCAGGTTCATTTTGTCTGTCAGCCTGAATCTCTGTGTCACAACCCTTTCAACTTTGGCATTTTAAAGGGGCAACTTAAAAAATGGGATGTAACACGTAAAGTCTGGTCAACTAAGGAACACACAGAATGCACTTTGCACACCAGAAACTTAATCAAGGGGTTTTTTACATAATAGGGAAGATTAAACACAGAGTTTCCAGGAAGGCCATGACATGAAAAAAGAATAACATTAAAAAGGCAGATAAAGGGCACTCTAAAAGGAAAGGACTTTTTGCAGTCTCACACACCCATTCACACAATGCAGAAGTGGGAGAAAAAAGCAGCCCTCAGGCTTCCTGACAAGAAACATGGCAGTGTCCAAAGAATGCTATCTGCACCTATGTATTTGTTTTTCTGGCCTTTGTACAGTGTCCTGGGATGATCTGATCATGACCTTTATCCCAGTGCTTGGGACTGAACCAGCCATTTCCACCTGCACCCTGGAAGTTTATCCTTTGAGCCCATCTCTTCTGAAGAGAATAACCCAGATGGCTTGTAAGGGGCTGTATGTGTCACTGTCTGCCCCATGGATTGGGCAGTTTGGGAGTTTCTCAGGGTGGTAGAGCACCTGGAACAAGCTCACACCTTCCAAGTCCATAGCATCAGCACTTCTGAGGAGGTTGCTGCTCCAAAATCCCATCAGCTCCCTGCCGTGCTGCAGCTGCCCCAGGTCCTGCTGCCCAGCCAGAGGGGCCATGCCTGACACAGCATCAGTCCTGCTTTCAAACAGCAGCCCTGGGCCTTGACAAGATTTTTAAGTTGCTTCTGCAATTCAGTGGACAAGAGTAAAATGCACAGTTTTATTTGAGAGCTCCTGATTTCAGTCCTTCATCCTGATCAGCCAACTGGCTAAGCAGATACCTACACAAGCCCCAAGAGAGTGCTGTCTCACACAGCCAGTGTCTTCCTGAAGTGAATGTTGTGAAAAGCCAGGAGTTCAATGTTGCTATTTTTATCCTAATAACATTTCAGTGACATCAGTGATTAAGTCTTTGAAATAAGCATATTCTGGTTCATCTCCACCAGATGATAGCAGATGTTATCTAGGCCACTCTGGCCTTTGACTTTTCCTTTAATGTGGGTTTTGTGGAGTTTAATTATTGTTTTTCACCGGAGCTTTTGCTTTTAAGTTAGATGAGATCAATTTAAAAGTATCCATCTCACAAGAACAGTTTAGAGCACAACTAGAAAACAGCTAAATTATTTCTGCATGAGTACAGAGAAGGGCCACTACCCTTTTAAACCTGAATCTCATTTCTGTCGATTATACTGCAATTAGTCACTGTCTCCATGGCTTTCAAAGATTTCTTTTTTCCCTTTTAAAATCAGCCAGACTAATTTTCCTAAAAAGTATTCCAGCCTCCACTGGCATGGACTTCCAAATTCTGTTTGAACCAAGACAATTGAACTGACTGAATTTCAGATGAAGCATGAAGACTGTCTGAGCTCTCAGACCACTTATTACAATAATTCATAAAAGTGGGGAACAAAACACGCTGTACGAAGCCAGGCTTTCAAAGAGCAGGAGCTCTGGCTGAGAGCTCGCTTTCTGCTTCCTGATCCTTATACAGTGCCCTGCTACACTCAGGTAATTAATTACTTTAATAAGGCAGGTAACAAGCACTGTTATGTAAATGAAAGGGGAGAGGTTGGTGTTGAAACATTCAGCCTAATGTCCCTGCATGCACAAAGCACCACTGTAAGAGCCATGGGTTCATCTGCCTGGCAAAACTGAGGCTCATTAAGGGACAGCTGATTTGGCAGTCCCATGGTACCATCAGCAGAGGAGACACAAGGCTGTGAGACCACTTACTGCCAGGTTTGTGAACCATAGGAAACTACAGTCAGCAAGGAGATTTTGTGGTGCCACCAAGGCCACAAGGCCACAGGCCCACTGGTTCCCTCATTTGCTCTGTAAAGCATATGGATTTGGAGACGTTTTGAGTGTTGTTGAGGTGAGGACCAGCTTTGGGGCCAGGACATCACCTAGAAGTTCCTTAAGCTTTGGTGCTCTGAGGACTACCTTGGACCACCTTATTTCTTCTTTAAACACAAGAAAAGGTTTGCAGGAGAGGTGATGTATTTGTAACCCCAGGTCTGCACCCACTGAGGCAGAGCTCAGGTGGGGGGATGGTTGTGTGCCAAGGTTCCCTGGTCCCTTGACTGCGTCAGATAACCCAGGGTGATGCTGCAGCTGGGGCAGAGCTGCGGTGGTAGCTGCGAGAGCAATGTTAGGCTGTCTCCACCCATCCCTCTATTGACTGCTGTGATGTTACACTATGTTTAAGAAAGCTAAACACATGGTTGTAAAGATGATTTCTGCAAGTGGCTGCCTGCCACTGACCATCTCTCTCACAGGTCAGCAGAAGAACCAGGGCAGGACTTGGAGAGGGAGGAGGTTAGAGCCAGGAAATCCAGAGTTACAGGGACTCTGGGCTGCACAGTGTGAGACAAACTCACAGTTTGCACTGGAAACTGACAAAAAATATGTCAAAGACATTTGTCCTTCCTCAGTGTTGCCTGGGCCCTCAACCCTGCACCTCCGGACACAGAGAGTGAGCACATGGCTGGAGGGAGATCTCCATCCTTTCCTTCCCATGTTGGAGCAGGGGAAGGGTCTGACGAGCCTTCCCCCTCAGGTGGAAGGAACACCACAGAAAATGTGTAGTGAACTACCACTGACCACAGCCCCCATTCCCAGTCCCTCTGCACCAAAGGGGAGAGAGCAGCAGGTGTAGAACTCAAATGCAAAATTAAGCCTGTGAAGAAGGCAGAGGTGAGGGGAAAGTGTTTTTAAGATTTCTCATTACTCTGAGTTGATTCATAATAAATCAAATAGATATAAATAATTTTCCTTGAGTCTGTTCTGCTTCTGACGTTAATTAGTGACCAATCTCTCCCTGTCTTTATCTTGACCCATGAGCTTTTAGTTATATTTTCTGTCCCCTGTCCAGCTGAGTGGGAAGTGATAGAGTGGGTTTGGTGGGCACCTGTCATCCAGCTAGGGAAACTTGCCACAGGGGTGAATCAAAATCTCTCTGACTTTTCTCCTAAAATTCCTTTTCTTCTCTCCCAGCTATTTTCATTTGGCCTCAGGCTCTGCTCCACAGCTCTCAACTCTTCTTTACCATCTGAGGCTCTGAACTCCACTCGCATTTACCAGCTCACTGTTATCTCTTATCATTCAGTCAAAAGTTGAAAACTTCTAAGCTTGTGACCTTATAACCATGCAGAAATTCAGTGCCATGAGTTGGGATCTGTGATTACATGCAAAAATAGAATAAATTAATTGAGCTTAGCTATGGCAGAAATTAGTGGTCTAATACACTGTGCATTACTGAACCTCTTACAGCCTTGCATCTTCATATGTACATTATCCTGAGGAAGTGATGCTTTTATCTAGATTTTACTACTGAGAAATGGGGTACCAGGACACTGGGGAAGTATCAGGGATGCCTTTGGGATTTAGACCTGGCTTTACATAAGACCGCCCGCAGCAGAGTAGGAACCTGAAGTATGATATCTCAAATCTTCTGCTAACACCAGATGCTGAAACAGTCCTGTTCCCTACCTGTCTGAGGCTTTGTGCCAGCAATAAATATTGAATCAGAATACAATTAGTTTAAAAATAGAAGAAAAGCAGAGCTCCCAATATCTGAACTACCTATTCAGCTTTCTGTGATTCTTCTTTGAAGGGTAGCTAAGGTCCACTTAGAGTTGTGCTGGAGGCTGCTGGACTGCCAGCAGCACAGGCAGGGCTGAGCTTTGTGTTCTTGACATAACATTACACAGAGCTTAGTGATGATGAGTGTGAGGCCCTGTAGTGCTCCCTCCATCCTGCTCCCACCCTGCAGCAGCAACTTTCCCTTCCAGCACCTCTGCAGCTCGACAGGCTGCTTCCACTGCTCTATATGGTTAGTGATTTATAAACATCCTCTCTTAATGGAAGATGACACTGCACAGCTTTACATGAAGCCTTTGTGTCTTTTCCATGGCAGAAACTCCTATTGCATCAAACCTGTGCAGGGCTTGGTGCAATGACAACCAAATCCATAAAGGCTTTAACAGGCACCAGAGTTTAAAGCACTAATGATGAATCATTACACAGTTTTTATCCCCTTGTAACAGTCATTATTCTTAATCTAAACCAGCAAAGTTCAAACTATCCACAAATTTTCCAAATAATATGTGACACTTGCCTCTTTGGCCAGACCTACACCATGATTTTCATGCCCATTCTGAGTCTGTCCACTTCAGTCCTACTTATAAAAATCTGATTACAGACAAATAACTTCAGAACAAGCCATCTTAGTCTCTTAATTACTGAGCTGCTGTGTAGTATATATGTTTTATAAAATGTGTAATTCATACCTTACCCCACCAGTAGGACTGTGGAATGGGGATGTGGTCCAGACGGGCCCCACGAATCCCAGCTCTTCTGTAAGCCTCAGATGTCAGATCTGGGAAATTTCTGTTCAGGTCCAAGTTCTGAGCTGTCTGTCGTCCGATGACCCATCCATTGTAACCAGCCCCCTATTTTGTCACACAGAAGCCAATTTCAGAATAACTCCCTGTCTCAAAATAGCACTTTGTGGAAATTGATTAATCAAAGGGAAGTTTTAAAAGAACTGAAAATTTCTGTACTGAAAAAACCCACACTTATTAATTAATCACAATTTGTCCCCATGAATATTAATGTACTAACTAGCACTCAGGAAGTGTTTCACTCACCAATGATGTGACTCATGAGAGGAACACAGGAGCCTCTTGCTCAGAGCAGCATGCAGAGTGGGTTAGAGGAAAAAAAGAAAATAGAGTTGATGCCCCAAGACAGGATGAGGCAGAGTGCAATAACCCCAGACTCATATAATGGACAGAGCTCACCACACAAGCAAATGCAGAGAAAGAAAGGTCTAGTTTCATGTTAGTGATGGTAGAGAAAACAGAGAGGGGGAAATAAGAATGACAGGTAACAAATAATAGAATCTTAGTTTTCACAGGTCTCCATTAGACATGAGTTGATCTCCAAAAACTGTCATCTGTCATGAAACTTTGACAGTACAGACAATATTCACATTTCATTATGCCTACAGTTTTAAAAGAGGGGGAACATCAGCAGGTTATTAAACTTCATTTCCTTATAAAACAATGTAAGCCATTATAGTGAGTCAGGAATTTTGTTCTAGAACTGATAGCAGAGACTGCTAAGTGTGTGAGAAAGTAACACAGTCATTCCCACATTATCACATGCAGGCAGCAAAACTGACAAATATGGCTCTGATTTCCTCTTAGTTCTGTTCACATCATCATATTGGATGAGGCCTGAACATCTCCTTAAAATAAAACTTTTACCTCTTCTGCAGCCAGTTCATACCCATCAGGATTGAGTGAAGGCAGGAGATGAATTCTGGTGTTGTTAATCAAGGTCTGGATGCGAGGGTTCCCAAGAAGATATTCTGAACACAGATACTGTGCGAGGTATATCAGCAGCTCCTTCCCCACAACTTCATTTCCGTGCATGTTGCCAATGTACTTAAATTCTGGCTTGACTGTAGAATGAGAAATAATGAGATGTTTTAATTTGATTATACCTGAGTGGCTTCCAAAATCAGACTAACCCAAGTTGCTTAGTGATGAGTCAAAGTTTTATTTACGCCGATTTCATGCACACGTTCCTGCAAATAGCACAGCAGTTCTAGGTGAACTTCTCTCCATTAAACACCAGTTCAGCAACAGTTTAAATAGTGTAAAATAAAGTTAAGTCCAAACCATTAAGACTCCAAACCATAAGAGGCGATCATTGCTCTGAGCTTTTGCTAGAGTCATCATTAATTGTGAGCAAAAGATGATGAAAACAAAAACATCAAGCCATGGCTCAGAAGGAACAAAATACAAGGATGGCACTCTGACCTACCTTGGGGGCCTTCAATGCCTTATTTTGTCACAGATCCTAGATATGACCTAAAGATGTGTAATATATTACCCCTTTACTTGTAAAAGATCTTGGGTTATGCATAAAAAGGGGCTTTCAGGCTAAATAGCCCTGGAGTAAGCCTATTAGAAACACATAACTTTGCAATTCCCTGTAGTTATTCTCTCAATTTCCATCCTTTCTAAGAGACTAATGGAAAGAAGAAAATAGGTGCACTTTGGAGACACCCTTTCCTGTCTATCCCTTCATCTTTGCCTTTGATCCTGGCCGGCCTTGAGCACTAGACACTGGAGGGGGTCTGGCACAGAGCTATTATGCCACTTGTTCAGGCTGGAAAAATCTCCAGCTCTGGAGCTATTTCTACTTCCTTTTATGATGTCCTGAGCAGCATGAAGCAACAGATTTAGAGAAAAATGCTAGGAAATGTGTTAAACTACTATCTTTTATCATGCCATATCACAGTTTTCATTTAAAAGTCTGATTCATAGGCTTTGTATTTTCCTGGCAAATGGAGTACAAGCTTAAAAAGACACCTGTGACTTATTTTCTTTGAAAAAGAGACAAAGGGTGATAGGCCAGGAAAATGTAATGTAGACCTTTGCTCTCTTGATGACATCCACTGGGACCTGATTAAGTTTAAAGGCACCTCAAAATACCTCTAGAGCATGCATGGCAGCACAGCTGAGAGTAAACAAAGCAAGCAGTCTTTGCTGTCCTCTCTGAGTCCCCTGCAGCACAGCACACAGAGGACACAGCAGCCTGACCTGAGATCATAATATCAATAAAGTATTAGGTCAGATGTAGCTCAGTTCTGCCACACTGCTGAGGCTGTGCTGATGCTGGAGCTCTCCTGATGAGAAGCAATCTGAGGCTCTCAGCAACGGCCATAGCAATCCACCATATCTAGACAAGTATAACTTTTGGCCTGGGAGCTGGTAACTGGAAAAAAAATACCTAATAACACCCTAGAATGTTATCTGCTTTGTGAAGAATTTAAAACCCTTAAAAATCTGGTCCTTGCTGTCTTAGTGATGAAACTACAAAATATACTGTTCCCCTCTGAAGAAAATTCGTGAGGATTCATATCCTAATGTATATATTAGCACCTATATATAATATAATAGCATCTATTCAAGGGCTGTGATAACATAAATTCCTGGTATCATCCACCTGTTACTCTGACAGGTATAGCACTGACATGAATCTTAGCACTGACATGAATCTCTGTTCAGGAGGATTGTCTTCTGTGCTGAATCATTCTTTTATAGCGTCAATATCCTTCTCTATCTGAGGCCTTCTAAGAAGGCTTATGTATTTCAGGATGTGAAGGATAGTGAGGAAGTGGTAGATGATAGCGAGGGCAAGTCAGTAACAGAAAAGTATCCCAGATTTGTACATCAAGCACCAATAAGTAACAGCAATATCACTGCAACCAAGTAAATGGTGATACAAGGAGCAATTACCAAGCATGGTCATGCACAGAGCTCATAACAGTAAGAAACTTCTGTTGGGTTGGAATTGCTACAAGGAATCATCAACTATCACTGTAACTCAGGAACACAAGGGAGCAGAAATGTCTTGGAGTCAATGTTTTCCACAGTTTAAGTGATGTCCCAGTAAAAGGGCCTGTTTTCACTTGGATAATCTGGTCTCCCCTAAAGCAACCTGATCAGCACTGATATAACTCACGCAGTTCATGGTGTCCAGGTTTGGTTGAAAACTCAATCACAAAAAGATCCTTCCCTTCAAAACTGCGACCTATACTGTAAGTTGTTGCAATGTGGGAGCACTTAGAAGCAGTCTTCTTCAGCGTGCTCACCATTTGGGAATACGAATGGTGTTTGAACTGAATAAAAGTTGCTGGCAAGTCTGAAGGCAAATCTTCCTCAGCATCTACTTCTCCTGAAATGAAAAATCATAACACAGAGTTTAAAACCATACTGCTCAGAGGATTGTATGAAAATCTGCACTTTTTTTCAAATTATCTTTATAAGTAGAAGAATTATGGAAAATAAAGCTGCAATCAAAACCTTAAATGTATGTAGTACACCCTACACTTTATTGTGGCATGACTTGTTTGCAAAATCCTTATAATGCACATGCACACTAACAAATACTTGCGCAATCTCCAGTTAAATTTGACCTTTGGCATGCTAGCTCATTTCAGTAGTAAATTGTACAGATTTTTCCCTTTAAATCTGGTGAATCATTTCTGTTTTATGAGATTCATCTGTCTTCAGCTATCTGGATCTTCTTCATCCAAACAAAAATCTGTGACAATCATTAATGAGAATATTTTAATGAGTTGTTAAGCTTGACAGGCAGTCAAAGATTTATAAGTGCACTAAAGTTTCAGTTTTTAAGTAAAATATTTCAAATATATAGACAGCTATCACACAGGACAGGGCTTATCTAAATGCATCCAAATATCTTGCTCTGAGCTGTCTTGATGCTCTTTTTAAATGAGGCAGAGGAATAGATACTTCTTGAGCACAGTTTAATTAAGTCTTTAAAATGGGTGGAACAAAATTAACGACACATTACAGGTCTCTACAAAGACAGCAGGCTGAGATGACAAGCAAAGAGGTTTTGTGCCATAGATAAGTCAAGCTGAGTGAGACGAGCCCCTCCCCGTGCAGAGCAGGTGTGCCAGCAGAGCTTCCTTCCTCACCTCGCAGCTTTGCCAGCGGGTCAAAGCAGCCCTCCTCCTCCCCAGCGAAGAAGCGGTCACAGTCTAAGAAGTAGGGCCAGGCCATGTCTATTGCATCAAAGGCAGGGAGGCAATTTTTTTTGAGGTTTTCACAGACGTGCCTGCAGGGCTTTATGACTTTGTCCTTTTCACACTGTGGGGCCAGCACAGAGCAGCCCAGGAGCCTCAGGTCGGGGTTGCATTCCCCCTGGAGCAAGTTGTGCAGCACGCTGATGAGGAGGTACTCAGAGCTGTACTCAATCACTTCTCGAGACTTCTGATCCAGAAAGTTAGGATACACCATTTGAGTATAGGCAACATCAGTACAAGAACTCAGGGCAATATCCACACATTTTGCTATGAAAAGATGAACATAGGAGAAATAAATTTCTTCATGTTCATGACATGAATGCCTTGAACAGACAAAGAGAACATAACAAATACCATGTCCAGTGAACTTATTTCTTTAGTTCTCAGGTAGGCTGGAAACAGTTTTCAAGCTGAATTGCATGTTTAAAACCACTTACAGAAAGATGATATGAAGCATGCTTGGTTCTGGAGATATAATTTGAGTTTAGAAATTTGACCAGAGAATTCCTAAGAGAAAGATGGGAATTTGCTGGTGAGGAAAACTCAGATTCCCTAATGAAAGTGTATTTGTGATATGACTCTCTACCCTATCCTTGAATTGCCATATGGATTCCCCGAGTAGGTGTGAGAAAAAAACCAACAGTTTTTCTTTCTTTAATGGGGAATGTACTGCTAAGTTTTCTCTTTTCTCTGCTTGGCCCCACAAAATTTGTAGAGTTTAATATCTCTGAAACTACAAACCCTCCATGAAGTTTGATTGAAATTGTCCAAAGAAATGAAAAGTCATTCTAGTGCTTAACTCACAAGCAAGCAGATCCATAATATGATGACATGTATGTTCTCATAAACCCAATACATTTTAAGAAATCAGGTTAGAAGATCTTAGGAAAGATAAGTGTTGGTAACACCTTCAACCCACTTAGAAGTTGAAAAAGATTAATAGAAAAAAAAAAGAAGTGAAAAAGAGTAATAGAAAGACATCTCTTCATAAAATTACTGGCTGTTATAGAAATGGGTCTACATCTGAGTGTCCTTCTCTTGGTAATGATTCTGCCTGGTAGCAAATAGTGTTGTCACAGCAAATATATCATGCCATATCACAGTTTATCCCAAGCAAAATACTACACAGTGTGAAAGAGCACATTTCTCTTGCAAGAAAACACACTGTAGCACCAACATGAGTATACTTGTCAGGAAATCATGAAGAAATACTTATGGTTTTGAGGTTCCCCAAGAACAGCAAGGAAAGACACTTCATACCTTTCTGTACAGTTTGGCATTGACCTGTAAATAAAGAGGAAAAGAAAAATCATTAGAGGGTGAGTATAAATTATTCTTCCTTTGTATTAGGAATTGTCTGACCTGGTATCTGCTGCAGCTCTGTGCCCTGAGGTCCAGAAATACCAGGAACACGCACTTATTCCCAGCAGGTACAGAATCACAGAATAGGCTGAGCTGAGAAACCCCATTCCCCTCATCCACACACAGTTAATTTCTAGAAAATGTCACTAATCAAAACCTAGGTCTTTTTTAATCTGGTTAGCCTAAAAGTCCATACGTACAGAGTCCTTCTATACATATCAAGGTATTTTATCAGTCTCGCCCTGAAAGATCTTTTTGTCCCACATAACGCTGTGGATACCTTTCCTGTAAAGAAATTCAGCCTTTGATAGATATGAGGGGACTTTATTTCCTCCTCATCCTACTTCATCATATCTCTAAAAGTTGTGTTTTATCACACTTTTAATAATGTCTTAAAACTAATTATTTGCCTCCCCAATTACTCTCACAGGAAAGCTTTTCCAAAAGATCATTCTTCTAATGGCTAGAAATTGCCTTTTAATTTCCTGTTTAGAAGTATTTGTGGCCAGTTTATAACCATTGTTTTTGTGCCAGCATTGCCCTTTAGCTTAAGTAGCTCTGCATTCCCTGGTGCATTCCTTCACACTTCATTTGCAAAGAGCAAACAGATCTCCTCTGCTTTCTGTTTACTAGGTCAAATAAGTGATGCTCTCTTGATTTTGAAGGAACATTGTTTGATGACACAGGAAATGCTTCTTTTGCTCCTGTAGCCAATGATTCTATATTGTCCTTCTCCAATATTGGCAACTAAAGAAATATATTTCTGCCAAGGTGTTGGAGTTAGTTTCACCAGTGCCTCATAGGAGCTAAATCACTCTGAGATTAGCAAGATGCAAGCTCTTGCGTTCTGCAAGCCTGAACACCACCAAGTTCACCTTTCTTGTGATGTAGTGGGGATCTATTCTGCTGCTATTTCTTCTTGCTCTCACCGAGGGGAGAGGCATCCAGCTTCTTGCTCAGTAAATTGAGCATTTGTCCTCACAAGTCCAAATTCATTATTTTTTTCTTTTTTTCCTGCTAAAGAGAGTTTAAACTTCTACTCCTGGCATATTTGTTTAAATGTAATCATCTGCATATGTGCTGCTAATGGGTTGATCATTCTTTAGCCAAAATAAATTCATTGTAATGAGAACCAAGTTAACCCCGGGATTTTATCTTGGAGGGGGACATTTAATTGGAAATTAGTCTGGTTCTAAATTATGGATTGTAATTGAGCCACATTACCTCATAAAATAAATGAGGCACCAGAACTAGCAGAAACAGCCTATCCCCAACACCAACAAGTCCTGTTAAACAGCAAGCTAGAAAAAATTATATCCATACAAACTCCTTTCCTGACTCGGTACATAATGATAATTGAATTAAATAATACCTGGTTCATCAACAGTGCCTTCCATTATAGGAGTTCAGTGTTTCCCCTAGGTAGGCACAATCCCCTCTGTGAGTTAATCACTAGGGTCAAGGCTTCTCTAAAAAAGCTTCATCTCACCCAGATACTGCATGCATGCTACATCTGGGGATAATCAAGGAATAGGATTTTGTACAATGCTAGCTGGGAGAGAGAAAGAAATGATCTCTTGTTAGTAAGAGCTCCAGCAATTAATCCTGCTGATAAAATTGGATGTCGCTACCGCCTGAATCTGGACAGTCTTACATACTAACATCATCACACCCACATTTGAGAGACCTTGGACATAAGTCCAAGGAGTCAGCCAAACATTCCTTACAGAGAGGAAAATGCAGTATAGAGAGGACTGGCTTGAGTTTAGCCACGTCCCAACAAGGAGAGTGACTATCTCTTGTTTATCACCAGGGTCATTAGCTATGAATTCCCTTTGTTACCTTGAGGGGTGGATGAGAAATATTTGACACCTCTTTTTCCCTCTCCTGAGCAGAAGATCAATGTATTGTAGCTATTATTTTAGGCTAGAGGGTTGAATGTGCTGGGCACAGTTCTTTGTGGGGTATTTGGGGAGTATGAATGGTCATTCTACAACTGCTCATATTTCCTCAAAGGTAAGAGGCATTTCCCCCTCTGCTGGTTCCAGGCCCAAGCTACAAATGCCCTTTTAATTTATCTCTCTGACATGCAATGATCAAATAATGAAACTGACGCACACACAGTCTCCCCTTACTTGGAGATGTGGCACAGGCCTGTTCTCAATGGCATCTCAGAATTCTGCTTATTCAGCTGGAGCAAAAAGGTATTCTGGAAACATGCTGGAACAAGCAGAGGAAACAAAAGGGAAAATGCAGCAGGCGGGGTATGGACGTGGTGCTGCTTCTCCCTGCTCCAGCTCTCTGAGACTTGCTGCCTTTAGCAGATGCCTCTTTCTGCCCAGCTGGCCAGAAGGAGAGGCATCAGGAAGCAGTGGATAGTTGATGGAGGAGATGTGAAATTCCACTGATATGTTGTCCTGGGGTTCACCTGAGGACTGGCTCCTTTTGGGAGCAGGAGGAGACATTAGCACAGGAGAGGAAAGACAGCTCTGGTTACAGACTTTGCTACATGTCATCCACACTTTGATATTTTTACCATATTTATGTAGGGAGAGGAAATCTATTAAGCAACATGGCCAGTGCTCATTAACAAAGATGTTGACTGAAGAGGATAAATCTATTTTTTAGATGAGGAACCAAATCCATACAAATCTTTTTCATGGCAACTGAAGTTATTCATCTCAGTATGTGATAAACAGGGGTGATTCTGCAACACCCCTGCTTAGTGGATAAAGCTTTTCCACTACTTGTGATTCAGGATGCCCCTTACAATCTCAAAGCTACCAAGAATCATTCACTGATTAGCAAAAGTGGCTCCTTGCTGCTGGGTACTAAACCTGAATCTAAACCTAAATCTAGATCTAAGCTAAAATCAGATTTAAGCCTAACACTTTAGCAGCACACTGGGGCATTTTCTCCGTCTCTCCTTACTAGAGATAACCATTCCTCTGGCAACTTCCTCTGGCCACCTCTCCCCATCATGCAAGCTGCCATATGACCCATATATCAACCACAGCTCTGTCTTGTAAACACTAAGGACTGAAACAGCTTGAGATTTCAGCTTATCAGGAGTCAGCATGCATAAAATCAAGAGAGAAAAGGTCTGGTTTATACCAACCCCTTCTTTATAGCCAGCCTTAAATGTGTATGTGTGCTGATGTGGTGTTTTGACTTTCCCAACGTATCCCAACGCCAATGCTTACATATGTTTTGGAAGGTGCAGCTCTGCAGGGGCCAAGGATAATTCTGCAGGATGTGTGCTTGTATAAATAAGTGTGGATACACGTAGCTGGGCCAGAGCCTGCCTGCCTGGAGAGCCAGCAGCAGGAAGCTCTCCAAGGCCAGCTCCCAGGCTGCAGCTGTACGATCTGTTCCTGCAACCTTGCACCCACTGGCCTGGGTCTCTGTACATAAAAATTGCCAGAAAATCCCCATCCCTGCCCATGACAGCTCATTTTCTCTAAGCTCTGGCAATTCCAAAAGAGTTCAAACACTCCCTTCCTCATTTTCATAAGAGAAATGACAGGGGCTGATATACAAAGGGTTTCTCAGGTCTCCCAATTCACTTGGCAGGCTTCAATCGCTGCTTCTTCTGTGCTTGAAAGAGTGTAAAATTTCTCAATTTTTTTTGTGCAAAGGCTTCCCTGGGCTCAAAGGAAGACAGTGTCACCTCTGCTCAAAGTCCCATCCACCGACAGGTTGATACAGAGAGACCTTTATCTTCCTGACCCAGAACAGCCTTTTCAATTTTTTATGTTTATTTTTGTACTCTAACTATTCCACCAGAGCTACAAAACTGTCCTTTCAGTAGCAGAGTTTGTATCTAAGATTATGGATAAAATAACTTACTGAAGAGGAGAAAAGCCATTTCAAGGTTTCTGAGCTCTCTCTATAAAATACGCTTCTGGTTTTAATTTGCAAAGGCAAGCTTGAAAATCTACAATGCAGCACATACATATTTTACTGCCAAGCTTACATTTTTTCCCCTTGATGATTCAGCACTGAAGGAAGCAAGCTGCTGTGATTAACCCTAACTCATACAACAGAACTCAATAGCTACTTCTAGTACCATGCACTGGCCAGTTGCCTTTTCAAGAGCAAAGCCAACAGGAGGCTCATGCAATTGATGATCTGGAATAAGCCTGAGGGCAAGTCTTAAATCTGAAATATCTAAGTCATCCAGCGAAGCAGATTGGTAGGGAGTGTGCTAGTCAGTACAGATCAAAATAGATGAGATAATTTTTATTTTAAAGACCAGCATACCCCCTCCCAGCTTTCTGGGATTCTTACAATACGTTTTTAAACTAGAAGAACAAATGTATTCATTTAAGTCTGTTTATAGCCAAAGCCTCCACTTTTCCAAACAAAGCATTTCAGTTCCTTATCACATTACTATTACTCTCCTGGCTCTTTTACGTGGTTCATCAAGTCAGTCTTTCAGTGATATTCTGCCTTTGTCACTAAAGAGACAAAACTTAGTATCAGAAGCAAGACACAAACACTGCTGAGCTGTATCATTTTGCAAAACACTGGAGCAGCACCTTCAAACGGCAAAGCACAGCCTGCATCCAGAGCCAGCTCCTAGCTACAGCAAAAGGACAAGGGCAGGACAAGACCCATTACATAACACTGAAATGGATCAGAATCACCAGAAGGAGGATGTGGGAGGAGTGGAGATGTAAGGGGACTAGTGGCAGAGTAATGAGAGAGTTGAGCACCTTGGGCAGGGGGAGAATGATATACCTGCAGGGGCAGAAGTGGTGAAGATTCCCAGTCACAGAGAAGAAATTCCAGGAAAACTGGAGGAGAGAGGAGTGCTTGCAAAATGCAGCCACATGGTTAACTCCATTTTCTGGATACATCAAAGGTTTTGTAAGTAGAGGACTGAATAGATGTTATTAACCCTCCAGCAATTGCAGTAACTGCCTGGGGGAGGGATGTGTTTTCCGCAGGCAGAAGCAGTGCCCAAGAGCTCTGTGCAGCTCTCCTTTAACCCTGCTCCCTCACTTGAAGAAGCCTGAAAGCACCTGAAAGAGATTAATGCCTCATCTGCCTTTGTCTCGCAGAGCAAGATCACAGCAGGAAGATGCAAGCCAGTGTTCATTGCCAATCACCTTTCTTTCTAACCCACCTGCTGCCTGGCATTCTGTGAAACATCCATTTTTATTGAATTACTGAAGGTGTTCCCACAGCAATGACACTGCAATCAGCTCTTTCGGGATTGTTTCTCTCTCAGGACTGCTCTGGAGCCAGTGAGAAGGTGCTGAAGCTTTTCCATGGATGATGTAAGGTCACAACCTGCAGACCACAGGTCAGAATCTGTGCAGATGCACACTAAGACCTGTCAAATGGCAAGGGCACAGATAGCCTTAGTGGGCACCAGTAATCCTCCCTTGTTTCTAGTTGTTCAGATGCAACTTAAATGTGTCTGTAGTTGTAGGTGGTGCCTAAAAGAACTGATGAAGAGTATATCTATCTGTCTGTCTGTCCCCACCACTGCCTTGGTGCCCCTAATGACTGGTGTCACCCCAGCAGTGTCTCTGGCTGATAAGTGCTGCTCCAAGGAATCCTTCAGGAGTTGAAAATCGTGAATATTAACATAATTCCCTAAACAAAACCTACTAAATGCCGTTTTCTGGCCTCAGTTGAAATCTTTTCCAGGTTGCAAGGGAAAAATTACCTATTGGGAAAACAAAATGCAACAAAGATGATGACAACAAAGTGGGCCAGCAGTTGCCAAATTGGCTGAAGGCTTAGTGAGCTGCATGTGTGACAAGGATGCTGCTGAGCAAGCATTTCCTGTGTACCAGGATGATCTGGAGACATATGGAAATCATCTCTCAGGGTCTGGCCAGTGAAGGAAGAAGAAATAAGCTCAAATCTGGCATTAAACAACAGCTCGGGTAAGAAGGTGGAATAGGTCAGGAAATCTCTACAACGATCATCTAAAGGATCATTTTTTTTTGCCAGGTTGCCTGGTGAAGGACGAAAACACTGATCAATCAGGTAATCCGGATCTGTGATGCCCCCATAGCTTTACTTTGTGACCATACACCCTTCACAGATCAGTTCCCATGGTTTAAGGATGTAGTACTCTCCAAGTGTTTTGGTCAACAACTTAGCACAGTTTGAAGCTTTCCTTTAAGTAAGCCCAACTCTGCTGAATGCCACAGGACAGAGAATCATGCCTGAAAAACTGAGGGTTCTATCTTTTCTGCTGCAATCTTTCCAAAACATTTGCCAAAACATCATCCCATCCTCTTTAAACCGTGTATCCATCCCCCTAGATTAACTCTGTATTTTCTTTACTTTAGATGTATGAGGACTATTATAATTAACATCACATCTGATTCTTCTCTAAGTAGAGTTTTAACCAAATGTGGTACTTTTATGTTACAAAAGATTGACAGTCAATTTAAAAACCTTGACTTAAATCTATGCCTTAATTTCATATTGTCTCCTAGATAAATGTATCCTATTTTAACCCTAAAAAATGAGTGTCAATTATAATAGTGGAGTTACAACAGTATAAATTAAGGGATTGAAATTTTAGTTTTATTTCTGAAGTGGACAAAGTAACTCCAAGTCCCTAAACTCCAGTGATCTGTGACAGCTGCATCCAGCTGGGAGGGTGATTCTGTCCAAACAAGATTCAGTAGTCATAAAAGCCCAGCAAAGAGACCAGGACATGGCCCACTAGCCTCCAACACCATGTTCACAGCATGGTAGGTGACTTCTGTAAGGTACCTCCATGCTCAGCCCAGCATCAGGCAATAGCACATGACATTTATCCAGCTTTTGGCCCAGGCTTCAGAAGGGGCTGGCTCTCACATGGCATCAGCAGCCCAAAGGGGACCATGGTAGCTGTCAGCCAGCCAGTGTCCTCAAACACGGTGACTGTGTGAAGGGAGAGGTAGTGTCTAGAAACGTTATAGGGCATCAGCCATTAGTGTTATTAAGTCTTGCTCAAAGCCTAGCTGTGACTAAGAGCAGCAGGGTTTTATTCAAGTTTTGACTTCTATGTATTCACACACCCACACTTTAAAGACGTCTGTACAAGTACTCTCTAGAAAACTTTGTCTTCAGATTAAAATCATGCACAAATCATTACAGCAGTATAAAGAAATACCCATGTATTTTATTTTCAATATAAACTTACTTTCCCTACATAAGTGTCTGTTTCTGATCCCATGTTAAAAGGAGGTGAAGGCCAGTGTTGCTAAAATAATAATTGTGTAGAAATCCTAGAGCCACTGGCAGGAATTCAGCAGAGCTCACATGATTCAGTGATGACAACTGGCTTCACAAAGAGCAGGAATTTCTCATCTTGTGAGTGAGCATGATGTAGACGCTAGTTCTGCATTTTTTTGTTTTGACACAACTTGGACACATCCATCTCAGGTCCAGCCAGTGAGATTCCTGCAGCGTGGGCTTTCCCACATGTGCAGCACAGTCCTGTGGTCATGCTCCATGTCAGCACCTGCCAGTACCAGCCACAGCAGGATGTAAGGATCCTTACACCCCACTGGGGCAGGGAGCCCACTGCCAGGTCACTCAGTGCAATCACAGGAGCACAGGAGCAGCAGCAGCTGAAGAGGCTCTGCCTCTGTGTGTGCACAGGTTTCACTAGGAAACCAGCATGAGAAACATCCCCAGCAGGTGAACGAGTTTGCTCAGGTCCCATGGAGCTGGGGCCAGTGTGAAGGTCATGGGAGGAAATAACTTTTCCCTCTTTTTGCCTTTTACTTTGCAAAAACTGTGGCGCATTGTGGAGTTTGGAGCTGTAGAGGAGAAGAAGAGGGGAAAGGTACAATATCTCTATGTGAACAGGCTTTTTCTGTCAGTCTGACAATCAGTCTTACTCAGTGCTATAGCTCAGAGAGGAGCCAGTGCCACAAAATCTGTTCTGGGCTCCAGAATAAATACTGTAACTCTTCCCTGCCTCCACCACTGCCCTGGTGGTTTCTTATTCCTCATCTCTCTTTTTGTACCTCCCCACTCCCTCTCACCTCCAGTGGCTAAGGGCAGAGATCCTCAGGATGGGACAATGTCTGTCTCAGGCGAAAGCCAAAATGATGAAAACAAGGTGCTTGTAAGAGGGGGAGACCCACAAGTGACAGGTGTGCCAACCAGCACTCTGGCTGCTCTCCTACCTCCACAGCTCCAGGTTAAGCAGCTCCACTCCTCTGGACTCCTGCCTGCAGAGAAGGCTCAGGAGGACCTTTTCCTTCTCTACAATTGCCTGAAGAGGGGTTGTAGTGAGGTGGGGGTCGGTCTCTTCTCACAGATAACAAGTAAAAGGACGAGAGGAAACAGCCTCAGGCTGGTCTAGAGGAGGCTTAGGCTGGATAATAGGGAAGATTTCTTCACAGAAAAGTTGTCAGTCTTTGGAACAGGCTGCCCAGGGAACTGGTTGAGTCACTGTCCCTGGAAGATTTAAAAGATGTGTAGATGTGCTGCCTAGGGACCTGGTTTGGTGCTGACCCCAGCGGTGCTGGGTTCATGCCCGAGCTCGAAGATGGCAGCGGTCGCAGCAATTCCAACCGCAGCAATTCCATGGTTCTGCCACCTGACAGGCTGTGCTGCGTGCCCGAACCAGCCTGCAAACGCCCGGGCGGGGATCGGGAGGGTGGCACGGGGCTCGGGCAGCCCTGCTGGGCGTGAGGCGGGTCAGGTCGGAGCGTCCCCGCGGCCGCGTGTGCGAGCCGAGGGGCCGCACGGTGGCACCACAGACGGCGGCGCGGTGGCCGCAGCCCGGAGCCGCCCGCGACGGGGCGGACCGGCGGCGTCCCCTTCCCCCCGCGCACCCCGTAAGCGCCGGGGATTTGCGACTGTTCCCACTGGAGCACCGGTGTACCCCCGCCCCGGGATTCCCCGGTAAAGCGCTCCCTGAATACAAGTGACGGGAAAGGAAAGGCTTTATGGCTTTTAGCCTCACTGTTGATAAAGGTTTTCTCGCTGTTGTGCCCCGTTTCTGGAAGTGTTCAAGGCCAGGCTGGATGGGGGCTGGAGCAACCTGATGCAGTGTAAGGTGTCCCTGTCCAAGGCAGGGGGGTTGGAACGAGATGACCTTTAAGGTCCTGTCCTACCCAAACCATTCTAGGATTCTATTACGCAGTCTTAGCCTGACCCTGTGTGGTATCACAATTGTAGAACTGTCCCCAGCTGCAAAGAAAGTCACCTATTTGAAGACATATCACTTCAGTCTGCCTCTGTGGGTTTTTAGTTTTGTTGTCAATATTTATAAAGTACTTCGTTTAACTAATTACTACTGGACTACATCAGTCAATAGCAGAGATTCACAACTTGGATAAAGAAGGACCAGTTTTATCAGCTCCCTCTGAAAAAGTTTGGCCATCTCTCAAAGGAAACATGCAAAACTGTACTTTTCTTACCTAAACTATAGGCTAAGAGGCCAGTTAAACTCATAAGAGTTTGACAGTGGGACCTCGTAGCATCTTATCACAAAGAGACAGCAGCTTACTGACTCCCCTGGGATACAGGACACAGCTAGGGAGAAGGGATCTGCCCTCTCTCAGTGCCACGGCTCCCAGCTGCTGCCCAAAGAGCTCACCACATAGTGTATGATGCCTGTGTCGTATTGTGGAGCTGGGTGTCAGTAATCATTTCCTTATTTTTCTTAACAGAAAAGCAAAAAGCATTTTCAAAGGATCTTGGTGTTGTAAACCATGTTTCATTTTGGCTTCTTATAAAATAAAAAGCAAAATGAGTCACTGCAGAACAAATACCACCAGGAAGCCTGCAGAAAGCAGCTCCAGCCTTGCTGGAAGTCAGACAGTTGTACTGGTTCCTGCTGTTCTTTCCTGCAAGATCAGCTCCAGGTTGGTCTCCTCTTGCAGGGCACTACAGATCTGACCACTGGGATACAGCAAAACCTACACAAGGGATCCCAAAACAGGAGAAAATATCCCACTGCTACCGCTGAAGATATAGCCTATGCCCTGAATGTTGAGAAGAGACTCCGCAAGGTCCATATGTGAACATGTGCATCACTGCAGGCCCCTTTCTTTTCATGTGGCCTGACATGATCCTATCCCTCCTTTAGAAAGACCCTTAAGAAACCTGTCAGGTCTCTCAATGTCCAAGCTGCCACTTTCTTGTCTGATCCAACGGCCCTCCAGTGTGAAGTGTGTCCCCTATGCAGCACACAATGTGATGCCATTGACAGATCCCTTTCCCTGCCTCTAGCCATCCCTCTAGCAGCACATTTAACTGCCTTTCTGCAAGCCCTGCCCTAAAGACACCACAGCTGCCAACACACACAAAACACTCTCAGAGTCACCCCTCAATGATCCATACATTTGTGGTTGCTAGGATTAATATCCCATGGCAAGACTCTGATCAGCTGGAACTGGAGCAGAATCGTACCTCACAGAGAAAGGTCATGCTGCAAACCACACAGCCTCTTCCTGTAATTGGCTGTAAATAGTCTACAACTCTTCTCTTTGTGCAGCTTTATCCAAAAATAAAATCCCTTTAGGGTGTGGTAGACCTCACTTTGATGTTCGTGGGAACAGCACTCTCAAATTATATGCAGTACATGGCACATGGACTGTACTGTGTAGCAGTTCAATGCCAGTGACAGTCTATGGCTTATATTTAAGCACTGAAATATAGTTGAATTTCATTGGGTAGCATTAAGGTCAGTTTCAGGTTAACTTATCTCTTCCTGTAATCCTATAAAATAAATATTTTTCTGACTCATTTTAAGTTTAAACTCTTTGAAAATAGTTTTCCTGGAATAGACCTTGTTACTACACTGAAATTCGTGTCTCCACTGTCCCCACATAATTATGCACACTTGATAAACCCACATATTTTAAAAGGCACTGTTAATATATTTTATTAGTCAACTGGTTACTGAATCAAAACTTTCAATTAATTTAGCAGCATGTTCCTATTTAACCTTTATTCTAAAGGGTAAATCTGCTTTTCCAGCCAATCAACTCAAACAAATTCCATATTGCATATAGCAAGCTAAAACACACCCTACAGCTGTCAGATCCTAATAAATCTCATACTTTGGAATTGAAATAAATGACCTAAAGCTAAATGTAAGGGATTTTTTTTTTTTTTTTCTTAAGCAGAAAAGCGTACAGAAGGTCAAAAGTTCACCTTCTTACAATCTGACTGCCACATTCCTAGAAGGCAAGGCCAGAGATGAGGTGAACCTTCTAGATTCCCTACAAAAATGAGGGGGGTTCTTACAACTGGGAACTCCACAGATTGACAGAAAGACACCTCTGCGACAGCCTTACAGACGGTGATGAGGAATCATTATGTTCCCTTTCATCACAGCCTTGTTTTTCTGTTGCACAGCCACACGCCTCCCACCTTCCCATCCTTACTTCCCAAGCACAACCACAGTTTCACCACCAGCAGCATCCAGATTTCCAAAGAGCTGATCCCCCTCATCTCTAGGGGAGAGTGACAGCTCCTGTCTCCCTCTCCTTGAAGCTGAAACTCTTCAATTATATCCAGGATAATGAAGGGAGAAGAGAAGAAGGAGGACTTTTGGGGGTGATTAGCCTTACCTAGGGTCTCCTGGCTGGTTTCACAGCGGGGTGCTGGCTCGGTGGCCCTAAGAAGCCCACCGAGGAGGAGAAGGAGCCTCAGGACCATGCTGGAGCCCCTTGTACAGGCAGCACAGTGATGTGGCACTCAGTGCCTGATGGACTCCTCTCCTGAGCCTCAGCGCGGCTCTGTCTCTCCAAGCTGCAGAGGAAATCAGTGCACTGCAAGGGCATGCCCACGTCTCACAGTGTGTGCAGTCCAGGCGTCAGATTTCAGCTGCATTTGAGCTTGGAAAGCAAAAGGCTTTGAGACAGAGAGGGAGGAGGAATGAGCTCCCCCTCCCCTCTGCCTCCAGACCGTCTCCCTCTTGCAGCCTGGTTTCCAATTTCATAAACAGTTTGAGCAAAGGGGGGTCCCCGCAGGCTTGTGCCCTGCTGCTCCCCACCGCGGGTTCCTTTGGTCTTCACGCAGCATTTTCCTAAGGGACGAGGGACATTCTTGAAAGCGCATCTCCCTGAAGCCAACTATCTGGAAGGAGCAGAGGGAAGAGACAGAGAAAAGCAAACAACTGAAAGCAACTTTCCTCTCAAACAGTGGTATTTCATCACATACTTAACTGCAAGTTTGAAACATAACATGACTGTGAAGGGATTCTGAGCAGCATCCCCTCCAGCACACAGAGAATAGGAACGCACAGAACAGGCACCAGAATTCCCCTCTGCATGCTCCTCCTGGGCATTTTACTTAAGATAAGATCCTATTATCTGGAGAGCTTCCAGTATTTTCTGTCTATTCTTAAAAAAGAATAACTTCACAAATGTGTAGATAAGACTCCATGACAGCATTATAAGGTTTAAACTAGATGGTAAATCTATATTAAGTTGATAGCAAATTTTAACGTTCTTGTTTGGTTAGTTTTGGTAGGGTTTTTTCAGTATATTTTAGAGAAATATGTATTGTATGTTTTTATTGGTGTGCAGAATGTATGGTGGAGCAACGTTCCTTAATTAAGATGCAAATTCTTCATTTCTTACCTACATATATGAAAACATCCCATATCACAGAAAAAAGGGAATTTTCCCTCAAAGATCTAGACCAAAACAGACCAAAGCATCCTATCTTTTCAGGCAGTGCATGTTCCTTTGAGAACAGATATCTGCTTACACACGAGAGCAGAGTCTGTCCTTGCATGCTGGCTCTGGCTGATCAGTATTGGAGATCAGTAGCGAGTTATGGTGCTGTATGATAATGTAATCAAATGAACCCCCCATAGGGAAACCACTAAAGAGGCTGACAGGGCAGCAGAAAGCTGTGTGCATCTCAAAAAGTAATTGATGTCTCATCTCATTTGAAAGAGATGCATTGAGAAGCTCAGCAGTCAAGTATGTCCTCTGCTTCCAGGCTCTGCAAGGCAGGTTGGCTTTTTGTCTCCAGGATTTTCTTCTAGATCTGGAGACTGCAGAGTCTGTCCTGTCTAAACTGACAAAACAGTACCAAAGCCTATGAGAGTTCGAAGAACAAACTTCCAAGGACAAGAATACTATTTACCTGCCTTGCTTTTTGTCCTGATCACACAGCAGTATGGTTGGACCCTCAAGAAAAAAAAAAAAAAAAATGTATTAGCACTGGAAGTGTGGCCTCCAAGGGAAGGAATACTTCGCCTTCTGCCTAACTCCCCAGCAACTGGCTGCTCTGAATACCAATCTGATGCACTGAACCTGATGCGCTCAGGAACAGCTGAGGGTGTGTCCAAGCCCGAGGCTTGCTGTGTGCCCAGACTGTGCATTTTGTTTTAAAGAGAAAAAAGAAGCTGCTCAGAACTAAACAAAATTATGTGGCTCAATCTTTTACAACAACAAAAGGCAGCAGAGGTTATACCTGCAAACAGAAGCCAACCCTCATCCCTTGAAAATATTCATGTCTTTACTGCAGATTTCTGCAGCTCTTGAGATTGTGGGGGAGATTCTGTCACATACATCCCAATGCTTGTGGCAGTGAACTCTGCTGCAGAACTAATCCTGTACCATCTATAGTCCTGCCATCTTTTCACTTCTCTTTTTTTGTTGGCATGTTCTTCTGCCTGTATTTTCTCTGGTTCCTATCCACCAGTCTAAGCAGTCCTTGTGAGTGCTCCCTTCTGCTGCACTTCAGCCACCACTGCCAGTGTAGATGCCACATACTTTGCGACCGTGTATTTTAAAGCACCAGCAAATGTAAGCCTCCTTTACCAGGATCCCACAAAACATTTTGCAAGTCGCTGTCTCCTGCTTTCACCAGTGCAATTAGCACTGTGATACTCCACATTCATACTGTGTCTCATACTTAGTTTCAAATATTAATGAGACAAAGTCCCATCCCACTGGGAATACTGATTTGGTGTCATTTGGGAACCTTCACTTGCTATTTCCCTGAATTAAAATATTGTGGCACACATTACTTAATTTCTTGTTCTCAAGATATTGTAACCACTTAATATTATTTGCGGCTTTTCCATGCATCAGTTTCCAGACCCCCACACCACCACCTCTGCCCAGCTCAATCAGCCTTTGGGCCATTGTATCAACTTCAACAGACTCAAATGGAGACAGTGTAAGGACTATCCAGAGCAACAGAGTAAACAAGTGATAAATTAAACCCACAGACCCTCAGGAATTAACAAGAAGTGATGAAAGAGACATGAACTAGAACATGTTTGTCAGTGCCTGATGGACCACTAAAACAACAATTTGGGCACAGCCCTGAGGAGGCTCAGGCTGAACTTTGTCAGTGATTAGAAACACAAAATGTGGTCAACGTCATTTTTATTGGATATTAGGAGTGAATTCAGACCATGTAAAACTTATGATGGCCTGCTAAGGGGAAGGAGTAAAGGGAAGAACCAGTGTGGGTCAGGGAGGCCAAGAGCAGGAAAATCAGAGGAGATTAAAAGGAATGGCTGCACGCAGGTAGGCTGCTGGGCTGTACACTCGTCTGACCAAGCCCTCTGCCTGATCACTGAAATCCAGTCTATTTTCATATTCAATCCTTAACTTTTTTTCTCCTACTATGCAATCCCCCTCTCTGACCTAGGTTGTGAGCTGAACGGTCAAAATGCCAGCAGCCTGAGAGACTGAGGTGTAAGCTGCAAGGTCTAGGTGTCAGCCTCTGGAGAGACCTGGATGTGTTTATATTGCCCAAGTGAACAGTCCTGTGTCCATGTGTGTGCAGGTGTAGTTTGCTAGCAAACTTCAGTCTGGATTAGCAGGCAAGTAGGAGAGGATTCATCTTAAAATACTGGAGGTGTGGATCAGTGGCTGGCTAAAGGGCCCAGGGTGCAGACATGACTTGTGCTGATGTTTGAGGAGTCTGTGAGTGTGAGCACACCTGTGAACCCCGAGTGGGAGCACGTGTGTTTTCACCAGTGAGCCTCCAACCTGAACAGCCATTGAGGGACAGCAGGATTGGGCTCTGTGCACTTGTGTGAGTGCTGGTAGCAAACCAGCTTGTCTGGAACCATGTGTGTGTGCTTGCCACTGTGGGATTCACCCTCATTTCTGTCTGAACTTGCACGTCCTCATTGCCTGGATGACACCACAAACATCACATCCTTCACAAGCTCCACTGCATCAACTAAATAAAGCTGTCAGTAGCTGGCAAGCTTCCTTGTTCCTCAGCTTTCACAGACTTCACACTCAATCAGGATGTCTATTTGATACCAGGATAAAAATTTTAGAGCATAAGTAGGATAGATGGGGGCCTAAGAATGACATTCAGGTAATTAAAAACCAAGGTAAATTTATCAGTTTGTCACCACTGTCTATAAATGTTTCCATGCTTGCATGCCCTAAGGTACAGAAAACAGAAGGTCCGGAAGGGTTATTTCACTTTTAGTTTAGATTGCCTGTTCTTTTCTCTCTTTCCAAGGGATTTGATCCCAGGCTTTACAGTGTGTCTTTCTGTGAAGGTTTGGCACGTTTGTCACCTCTGGGTTCCCCAGTAGACCTGCACCTTTCTGAGAGGAACAGTAGTTCAGATACTGCTCTTACCACTTATACAGTATTTCCAGCCATCCAGCATTTCTAACTTGCCTGGGTTTTTTCAGCCCATTATAAGCAGTTTGTGTATATCACTTGCTCTTCTCATATTTTTGTGGTTTGTTAACACTAACTATATCAAATAGGACTAGCAGGAATTGCACTGCTGCATGACCAAACCTAAAAGCATTAAAAGCAGCTAGGGGAGGGATGGTTGGGAATAGAGGGATTTCTCAACCTCTCTACTTTCATTTCTGGGTTTTAGTAAATCTTCTAGTCTTCTCAGGAAGTTGACGAAAAGTTCTGGCTTAGGGTTAAAAATGGTATTTTCACCTGAATTCTAAAAGAATCTTAAAAATGAACCAGTGAATCCCAGACTGTTAAGCATATGTATCATCACCTGGGTTCTATCATTTGCATTTGAATCACTGCAGTCACTAGCTGCTATTGCTGACCATGTTTTTCATGATCTGACCTTTTTGTTAGCCTACAGTCCACAGCACAGCAGCAAACCAGAAATCCTCAGCCTGGACTAAATACCAAAAATGGTTTATGTCCTTGGCAGGTACTCAATGTGGGATTAAATACAGTACATTTAACTTGCTTGCATTCTCATGATTCTTACAATCATAAGAGAAATTTAGAAGAGGAATATCTTAAATTTAGGCAGGGTTTCATTACCTGGTTCTTTTTTATTTTGGCTCTGCTGAGAGGAGTTTGAACATTAAACAGAAGCAGTGCTGTCTCAATAACTTTTCTGAGGGACAAACAGACAGAGACCAGATGAAAATGCTACTTCATGGGTTGTTATTCTCTCCCCTACTAGGTGCTAGTGAAGCTGGCAGAAAGTGTTTGGCAGCACATCACATCTACTCCAGCACAAAGTCAGCAGCTGTGGTTTTAGGACTTTACAGTAGTTTAAATTAATCCAGGAGATATTTTCATTTGGACAGGAAAGCAACCAATTGCATTCTTTGGGTTTTGTTTATTTTTATTATTTTCCTCCCTTTTTCAGTTTCTGCAAAACAGGGCAGAGAAGAGGAACTACTCTCATGACAGACAGGGAGTAAATCAGCAGCTTCCTACAAAGCAATAGCAATATTTTAAAAAATCCAACCCTATTCTACCTGTCTTTGCAAGGCCTTATCTCCCTATGAACGAATTGAGCTTCATGTAACAGCAGAGAACTGAAAAAGGCCCACAAGGGCTCTCTTTCAGCTTCTAGCTGCTAAGTTAAAAAAGGAAAACAGATTTGTTCTCCAAACAAATATTTCTAATTCAAATTAACATCCATGTGGGTAAGAGAGATGGCTAATTTCCTCTAAAGATACACAGGCTATTCTGAGCTCTGCACTTAAGCAGATATTTTGGGATGTTTCTTTGTGTCTTCTGCGACCATCTACATTACACTTGGGGAGCTTTTAACTTTCTCACAGAGTTTTTTCAGTGGTGCCTTTTATTTCAACTTTCAATTTGTTCTCCTTATGATCCACTGCTTTAGAAACTGCCACACATAAACATTGAGNTCAAAATTGGTTTTCGTTTTATTTTTAGTTTTTTTATTTTGACATGTTTTGTCAATTTGTTTCCCCCAGTTTTTCCTCATAAGCTGGAAACAAAAGCAAGCAATAAGTGTGTGGGTCTACTTCCCTCACTTAATATTATGGTCACAGATACATCTTTCCTTCCTGATTAAATATAACACATGTTAAAAAAATGCAGCTCTTGAAAAATATTTAAATTATTTAAATTCAATACAAGTTCTGTCAGTGATAATTAAATTCTATTTTAATCTTCTGACTTGTCACAGATTAAGTAAGTCACTGACCCACAGAATTAATTACTTATACCACTTCCAGGTGATTCTCTGAGCTGATCCTATCAGAATGCAGAAGAACGCAATTAAAACCGGAGAAGGCCCTACCATTCCCAAAAGATTCAACTGGATGCATGCCTTTCTTTTAGCCTACCCTTCATGTGGTCCCCGTGCTTGTTTGAGTTAATCAGTAAGAAATGAAGCCACTCAGAAAGTTTCTTTTGATGACAGGAGAAAATGATATCTAGTTAAAATTCAACCATGATCAAAGGCACAAATGATACAAAAGACTGGAAGAGAACCTGGCACCAGATGGTAGAATGATACCACAAAGGGACAACAGTAATAAATATGATTCTATATCCAGGAGAACATGTGCAAAATAACATGCACTGATCACCAGATCCTGCTATAAGCACACAATATTATTTAAATTTAATCATTAAAAAGATAGAGCTGACATAAGGACCTTGTTATCCTTTCAAAGGCTGCCTCTTATTACTCCCACATGTAAAGTAGCAAAGCAGGATTACTACTGAGGGGTTACTGCTGATGCATTTTGATGTTTTTGTTCAAGATGAGGCCCAAAGGTGACTCTGCCTGACTCCCATAAAGCAAGAAAAATAATACAAATACGTTAGTGAATCATAGAACTAAATATATAATGGCTACAAGGAAAAATGTGTGCTCAAAAAAGATCTGTGCTGAGAACTTTTTTTTCTTCTTTCTTTTCTTCTGATCACAGATGGAGTATTAAAAATTAATGTAAGTTCTACCAGAAAAGAACTTGACAGTCCTATTTTGAGACTCATTTCACTTCATCTCCCTGTCTCACAGAACATTAATGCCAAAACATTCAAAAGAAGTTCTCTGGGGCTTGCTTTTCACATTCATAGAGGTGCTGGGAAGCATTTTGAGAAAGTGATTTGGAGTGCTGTAGTTTGTAGATACCCGATGGGGAAAACACTTTAGAGACCCTGATGCTTTTAAAGCAGATCCTTGGCACTTTCCAAAGAAAAATAAGGCCCTCCAAGGTTGGCACTCCCCAGAAAACTGGCAGTTCATCTCTGATAGAGGAACCAATAGCCATTTCAGATGATACTAGCATGACAGCTCTGAGGATTTTAACTTCACTTTCAGAAATACATTTCTGAGACACAAGTCTGACTTAACACCAGAAGAAAAGTGGTGTTAAATTAGTCAAAATAAAATGTTTAAAAAGATATCTAGGCACCTTAAAATTACATAGCAGTATACTGAGAATCTATACTACACTAAATATCTGTGCCATGATAATATGTAAGTGTCATAATATTTGTTTTTTATATTAAGGTTCCAACTCTTTGGAGTGGCACAGC